>JANHGB010013810.1:0-37845 GCA_026283785.1 Coracopsis vasa | reverse complement strand
GATGAGGGCAACGCCGCCACGGAATTCGACATCTCCAAGAAGCAGATCACTCCGTAAGTTTCCTTTCTTCTTTATCGCGGAAATCCTCCTTTTAGGAAGGTGACCTACTTGCAGTATCAGCATAAGATGAGCTTCCATGTTTTACTTTGTTTTGTTAATAACAGCTAAATGCTGATCATACACCTGGGATCTAAATAGAAGTGCATTGTGTAAATAAAGGTGATTACAGAAGATGCTCAGGAGATGTCCTAGATCAGCAAGTCACCCCTATGCAGGAAGTCACTCTTCCTCAGATCCATCAGAGTCACTGCCCATCAGAAAGCTCCATAGATTAGCTCCATCAAAATGGAATAGATTGACAAAGATTAAGCTGATCAGTTCAGCTGCCTGCATCCACAAAGGCACTGACATAACTGCTTATAGATATTTTAATTGAAGAGTGGTGACCCTGTATACCAACTTCAACACAGCTTAGAACAACTTTCAAACATTATTCAATGGATGCTTCTCCATCTGTTTTGTAATACCTACATATTTAATAGAAAAATATGCTTGGTTACCCAAACATTCATGAATGTTAAACCATGTCTAATTTTGTACTTTTCTCCAAAGCATGACTTGAATTCTTCTACTAGTTCTATTAATGCATACATTTTAATTCCTATGCCAAAAAATTCCATCATTCATAACCAAAAGCATTCATAATTTAAATTACTGTCTCTGCTGTTGATGACACCATCAATTATTAGGATATGTGATGGGGAAGATCATCTGCACTGATTAGCACACATTTTTCAACATCACTGTTGAGTAACATTTTATATAGCTCTAACTTTCAGGAAATAGCTGGGATTTGGTATTCTGAAACTACCTTACCACGGGATTCTGAGATAACAGCTTTGGAGCACTGCTTAGGAAAGGCTTTACATTTCATATAATAAACAAATTCCAGAAACATCATATTCTGCACAGAAGTAATAAGTATTGCAGCTGAAATGTTAAGTGCCAAATTTTGCCCAGAACTACAGCTTGTACAGCCCAGCTCAGCATTGTGTAGGACATACAATACATTTGCAAATGATCTTACTTTTTGGATACAGCAAAACTCTTCAGCATGTATTATGCTGAACACCTGCTTTTAGCCACCTCTACTCAGAAAAGGACAAGCCAATATGGAGAATTCAGGAATCAGCAAGATACCTCCTGCTCTCACCTTCCAGATTTTCAAACTGATAGGCTGCTATATAGTATATCCAAATGTGAAAGTTAAAACATCGTAAATCAAGTCCTTCAAAAATTGTAAGATTGATCTATGAATCTGAACAGTTTTGTTCACCTATTTCCTGTTTATATATTACAATGTTGCTCTGTGAGCTGTCTCAGAGAATAATAGATGCAGTCAAGCATCTCCCTGTTTCCTGCTGGCAGGCCTTGTCTTGTGTGAGCAAGAGCTCCTGGTCGATTTCTTAACAGTTCAAGGGCATTTTGTGCTCTAACAGCTAACCAGTCACAGCCAGACTTAAATTCCGGTTGAGAAGCAGACAGGCCTCCTACCCTAGAGATTCACCTGCCCTTTTCCTCCTGAAATTTCCAGTTTAGTAGAATTCCTTCTAAAATGTATTCTTTTAGTAAAGTGCTGTCAGTGCTGTAAGTCAGCTCAGATGGAGGCCATTGCAATTCAAGGAAAGACTGTTACGCAGATTTATGTCTAGGATACAATAGATTTGTTTTTTCATTCAGAGCAACAGATTTGCAGTGATTCACTTTACACCTGACTGCAGAAATTTGCTAATAGGATCCATAGTGAATATAATGCGGTTTGCCCATAACTGAGTAATAAGGGCTCACATTTTCTGTCTGTGTTGTTCTATACTATACAGTAAAGCTTGAAAACACTGGCCTATCTGGAAACTGGTGTTACTTCAGAGCTACAGCACAAATGCAGCACTGTGTAGGAGGAACAATGATCGCCTGTGTCTTTTCATCCCACTGATCCTTTAAATATTTGAAGAGTGGAATCACTTTATTGATGCACGATTTGATTAAACCAGGCTTAGCTCTCAAATGCTCAATGAATTCTTGCCGGTAAAGATTTAATGCTTTCATATCCAATGCTGTTATGTCTCTAGTACCAATTTTCATATTAATTCAGCTTACTTTCCTATAGTCCTCATTCCAATTATTGTCAGTGTTGTTGGAATGTCTAATGAGAGGTGAAGGGATGCTTCTGAGTTCCTGAGTCTGGGTACGTGCCCTGGAGACATGAACTCCACATTTGGACAATACCCAAATACACACCAGCCACTTATCATGCTCTAGTTTCCACAGAAGAGAAGCCCAAGCACATAGGCTGGACTGAGCTGTGGCAAGTTTTGACCACTTCCTCATCTCTGCAAATGGAGGAGCAAGGAGTTAAGTCACACCTCACCAGGCATCTATAAATCAAATGGGCTATGGGCTTTGTGCACAGGAAAATCATCTCTAAGGGTCTATTTTATGTCAGTTAGCATTTGGAGTTTTTGAAACCCATATATCCTTGAAATATATATATATCCTTGACAAGCAACTCTCAGCTTTATTCAGCAGTATCAGTACTAGATTAGTATATGCATGAATAATGACCCAATTCTTATTTTACCCTCCTAAAATTACATAACTGCAAGGAGTTGTTTCTGTTTGTAGTGGATACACTGTTTACACAGTACGATAAGGACTACACAAGAATGTACAGACAGGCTCAAAAACATCTGAGTTAATTCCAAGCATATCTATATTTGAAAGCCTCCTGCAACTGATGGTTATTTTTAGTGCCTATAAACCATAGTCATGGAGCAGGACTGCAAGGGGCTATGCAGTGTAAACACACAAACTGATGCTACAATTCCTGTAACAAGGACCCTGTTCAGGGATGTTACCAGTCGGGAGCTGAAGAACATAGTAAGAACGGAATATAGTAGATCTATAGCAGAAACTTCTGTTTTCAGCAGATATCTTCACTGCCAACTTAACTAGAGAAGATTGCCTGATTTTATTTTCTACTGAGAAAATATGATTTTCCCACACATACTTTTTATTTGCAATTTAATTAGGATGCTTCCAAAAATAGTAAGTTTTTGCTTCAGAATTAAAGCAGGAAAATTATTTCTTCCATACACTTCCTGCATGTAATTCTTTTATCTATGGATAAAGTCTTTTGGAGTTTCAAGTACTCTGTCCATTTAGGAATGCCTGTATCAGATTTAACAGACCTAGCACTCTATAAATTCAGAAACCATTCCATGTGAATTCCTTTATGCACAAAAAAGCCTTTTTCTTTGTGCATCAATGCGTGAACATTTCCAGAAAGAAATAGAACTGGAAGTGAACTGAGAAGTTTTAATTCAGAGACAAAAATCTCAAGCTACATCTTGATAAATCACACAGTTTTTACATCTGGATGATATTCCTTTCAGATTTTGGAATCAGAATTGAAACTCTCTCTTGTGAATTTCAGATATATAGACCTGAAGGGTCTGTTTTACGTAAACAGTCCAATTGGCTTAAAAATTAATGCTTTACACATGTCAGAAAAATATGACTGCAGAAATTTTGTAAATTAGCACTTTAAAGGGCACTTGAAGTCAAAAAGTGACATTGTAAATTCTCAGAATCTCTGAAAATCTACCTCAGAGGTTGAAGGCACTTGACATTAGACCAACAGCTGGTGAAAAATGTATTACTTAATTTTTGTGATTCATTCACGTTTGCAAAAATGATACAGACGTTATTTGGTGTATTTCCTATGTACAGTTTCCTCACCACATTGCAACTGTTTTAGCATTTTCCTTTTACAGCATTTTACTGGGTGGTAGTTATGAGGTGTCTACAGATATTAGATTAAGTAATATAAACCTAAAAACACTCACAAGTATCTCCAGATCACTCCAAGGGTTACATTCCTCAAGTGACTGGAGCATGTTGCATTAATACAATTACACTAAATTACATGCCTATAATTTCTTTCATCTCATATATTCCCAAAGCAAATTACAAGATGAATGACTATTCCACTTTCACTATTCACATGTCATTTAACAATAGGTTAGGCACATCATATAAGGTGTATATTTCTATTCCTTGACTGGTAACTATGGATATCCCTATCATACGCATTCAGGGAAAACAAGCCCAGGCATATACAAGGCCATCAAATCACACTTACTTAAATTAAAGCAGGCATTCACAACTCCTTAGTGTATTTTTGTTATTCTATTGCACACACAATTCACACCAGCAATCGAAGAAGAATGACAAGTTTGCCAGCGACAGCCAGTTGTGTGGTGCGGTTGACACGCTGGAGAGAAAGGATGTCATCCAGAGGGACAGTGACAGGCTGGAGAGCTGAGCCAGTGCAAACCTCATGAAGTTCAGTAAGGTTGAGTGCAAGGTCCTGTACCTGGGTTGGGGCAATCTCAAGCAGAATTACAGGCTGGGTGGAGAATGGCTTGAGAGCAGCCCTGAGGAGGAGGACGTGGGGGTGTTGGTTGATGAGAAGCTCAGCATGAGCCAGCTTCAGTGTGCTCTTCCAGCTCAGAAACCAACTGTGTCCTGGGCTGCATCAAAAGGAGCACTGCCAGCAGGCTGAGGGAGGGGTTTCTCCCCCTCTGCTCTCATGAGACCCCACCTGCAGTCCTGCATCCAGTTCTGGGGGCAACAACAGAAGAAGGATGTGGAGCTGTTGAAGCAAGTCCAGAGGAGGTCACGAAGATGCTGTGAGGGCTGAAGCAGCTCTCCAATGGAGACAGGCTGAGAGTGTTGGGGTTGTTCAGCCTGGAGAAGAGAAGGCTCTGGGGAGACCTTAGAGCAACTTCCAGTGCCTAACGGGGCTGATAAGAAAGTTGGAGAGGGACTGTTCACAAGGGCAAGTAGTGACAGGACAAGGGGTGACAGCTTTAAACTGAAAAAGGGTAGATTTAGATTAGATATTAGGAAAAAATTCTTAACTGTGAGGGTGGTGAGACTCTGGCACAGGTTGCTCAGAGAAGCTGTGGCTGCCCCTTCCCTGGCAGTACTCAAGGCCAGGCTGGACAGGGCTTTGAGCAACCTGCTCTAGTGAAGGTGTCCCTGCCCATGGCAGGGGGTTAGAGCTAGATGCTCTTTAAGGCCCCTTCCAATCCAAACCAGTCTAAGGTTCTTTGAGTCTACGATTCTATTATTCTATGATCCTATTACAGGAATATATTATAGAACAACCACAGACCTCAAATACAGCTTTTCAAGTTGGGGAGGTAATCTCAGGTGTTACAAGAGCTAAGATTAAAACTGACAGAATAAAACAACAAGAGAAGGAGCATTCCATTAGAGAGACCTCTAGAAGGCAATGAGACTCAAGCAAAGTGAAGTTCTCAAGTCCCAGGGTTTAAAACTGCTTTTAGTGGTAACCTGATAATCAGAAAGGGATATCTTCTCCTTACTTCTTAAGACTTCCCTAGTTCTTCTCGCTGCCAAGTTGGATGGCAGCTGGAAAGTTACTAACCATATTTGATTTAAGAAAGTAAAAATGACCAGACAGATGTTTTCTCAATCTCTAATGTAGTGCTTGAAAAGAAATGGCTGTTGGAGGCTGGTTGTTACATGATCCTTGTGCATTTCATCCTGCCAGTCAGTGCACATGTTCTGGATCTCTAGTGCGTCCAATCCCACTGCAAAAGCAACTCCAAAATTTGCTGGAGTATGAATGCAGCTTAACAGACTAAGGCCATAAATCATTTGATATTCATGCCTTATTCTTACAATTTCAGGGAACAAAAAGAATCCTCCTGTTGAAGCCCATTAGAAAGCAAAGCACACTTTTAAAGACTACATCCTTATGTGATTCACGTACAAAAGTTCAAACTAATGGCAACAGTCCACAAGCATTAAGGGAAATAACAGCAATCAATGCTATTTTTAAAGGGAAGAGTGGGGGCGAGGGGTTAACATATGTGGAATTAGCTCTGGGCAAAATGAGAAGCCATTGCATCTAAAATCAAATGCATTCTCTGAAATAGACACCAGAGACCAAATTCCCATGCAGACTCCTGCAGTCCAAGAGTTTCAGCAGAATATGGCCTTCCTCTTAACTTAGCTTCATTAGATCATACCATGCCATCAGTTTTTATGTTGGACGCCCTACTTACTTCACATCAGTTGTTGGCACTATGTAGGCAATTTTCCAAATTGGAGGGGGAGAAAAGGATGGTGTGTGCATAAGGGAGAGGAATTTTCTTCCCATGTAGAATAAAAGCCATTTCTTAGAAGAGTTTGAGAGGGGAAAGTGATATTTGTATCCCTTCTACCAGATGTCACCAGTGGCAACAAGAGCCAGTATTAAATATCTATCCATCAAATTCTTCTTGAAATTTTTCAGCGTCAGCTGGTCAACAACCCATTCAGAAACCTGGGAAAGCTGCAATCTTCCACAGCCATTCCTAACCAGTGGTTCTTCCCCTCACAAGAACTAATCTGTGTCTGAAATTTTTTCATGGGGGGCAGACACACACAATTTGTAAAAGGAAAAAAGACCTTGTAGCAATAATTTTTCTTATGTTTATAGTAAGTGAAATAGCACCCCCTCCACACATACTATCTTTTGAAATAGTCTTTTGTTGCTTTTTCATCAGCTGCTATCAGTGTTGGATGCACTAAGGTCTCGTAGGTGCCCCATTTGCCACTTCTTTCTGCTCCACGCTATGATATATTAGTAGTTGGCTTCAGTACTTGGCTAGGTTTGCCTTCCATTTATGTGGAAATGCTTTGAGAAAAAAAATGCCCTGATACTCTCACATTAAGACAGTCTCTGCACTCTCACCTCTTACTGTGCCACCACCTCAAGCTGTGATGCCAATTGCACTGTCATCTCTTGCCATCTCCTACCCCTGGCCATAACATTAGCTTATGCTGTCATCAACATGACTTGTCTTCCACTGTTCTGCTACCTCAAGCCACAAGTGAGATCCAAGCTGACAGGCTCCTTACCCAGTGAAGCTATGACGTTCTTCAAAGAAAGCTGAGATGATCAAATTGTTTCTATGCTACTTAAAAAAGAAGTAACTAGCACAAAGGAACACTTGGAAACAGCACTGGCCAAAAAATTAGAAAATATAATCATTTATCTAAAAGAAATCAGAAGGTAAGCAACAAAACTGCAGTGACACTCTCACATATTGTTCCCTGCTGTGATGCTGCTATTGAAATTTTTATCTCAAATCTAAAAGCAAAGATCTTTCAGGAAGGGTTCAGGGACTTCTGTCTCAGGGACAGCTGGGCAGATCACAACCCCTTTGCTTCACACATACGCGACTAAGCAGGATGTCAGAACCTTGCAAAACTGTAAGATTTTCTCTGGAAACGTACCAGACAAAATATTCTCCTCAACCAACTGTTCCAGTGGATTGACATAATATTATTTTACCTCCTGTAGCAACAAATTCATTGTGTAGTTTGGGTTTGGGGTATTTTCCAAACAACAGACCAGACATTCTGGGTGACAAAACAACTACTATCTTCCCTAAATGGTTTACTATATGAACATATTTGACCAGGGTATTTTTAAGATTTGTTTTGTTTAGTGCTCTGATGATGAAACTCTATCACATGTAGCGTCTACAGATAACAATTTATCACATTTAAACATTCATTAAAGGCATCTCTTCAGAAGTTAGTAGTGTTTCATTTCATCTGACTCCTGGGATCACGCATATCAGATAGTGGGGCTTTTTTCCTGCCCTACATCATATGGAGAAGTTGGTATTTTCTGCTTAAATCAGAAGAAATTTAATATGACTCTGTCTTTTTTGCCTATCTGGACACTTATCTTGTTTCGTTTGCAAATATCATATGTATTCTCTTGAGTTAAAAATAGTGCAAGATGATTAGTTAGGCAAGTTCATTTGACACCATTCCCCCTTCGTGACGCTGAAATCCAAAATCTGTATATGGTATACAACTTAAAGTATATATATGCAAGCTCAGCTCTGCTGGAGACACACAGCAAGTTTGTTCCTCCCACCTAGATTGCTTCCTTACTCAGCCGAGAAGACCACAAAGGTAAGCTGATTAGATCCTCTGCTTTCAGGAAAAGAAACACAAAAGCAAAATGCTCCCTGAATGAAAAGCACCTATGCAATTAAAATACCTGTTCTTGTATCAGCTTCCAATATGTTGTATCTTTACAAGCTAACATAGAACAGAATCAGCATTCAGATTACGGGATGGAAAAAGACAGGAATTATGCCCCTTGTGAAAAATCCTGCATTTTTAGGTTTTCCTTAAACTCTTTTCCCTTTTTAATCCTGTCAGCAGTGAGAATGAGGTGAATGGCAGAGCTCCAAATTATCTTGTCTAGTGCTGAGAGGGGGAAATACTTTGTGCAAGAAGCCACTGGCACAAAATATGTGCTAGCAAACCAAAAGTAACTCATCTGCCTTAGCTGCAGAAGTACCCATTGCCATTAGCGTGGATTTCTCCATTGTCTCCTTACACCTTATGAGCTATTAAGGGTCTCAAAGGACTGGCAATTTCCTCTGCTGCAAACCAACAGGTACAAAGGCAGCTATTTAATATTTTAGGTAAAGTTTAAACCTGTGTGTAGATCTCAAACCATCTCACAGACTATAGATGGCTACAAGCATTGGTTTCCTTTGCGTGAATGCTGCTTTCATGCTCAGACAGGAAGAATGATGTTGTTGAAGATCAATTAGGGATTCATGATATTTTTCTTCTCTTGTGGCTTTCAAGAATAACATTTCTAAGCCTCAGTTCCCCTTCCCTCATTAACATGAAGCTACTTTACAGTAATGTCACTAATTGTTAATTGTAAGCAGCCTGCAGTGGTGTGTGCAGTTTACCAGACTGTAAATGCATCGATGCTATGTTTAATAAATTGACTAAAAAGTCAGGCCTGTAGCATTTTCTTAAGCAATAAATATTACAGTGGCAAACTATTGTCACTGTATAGGTGGCTGAATGGGAGAAAGAGTATCTTTTATCAAATGTTACTGTATCAGTGAACACCTCCTCCACTCTGCTAGGAACAAATATTAAGTCTTAATACCTCTGTTCAAAGTACGTCAATATACCGAAATGCCAAAATCTGGATATAAATCTGGTTTATTACCACCTACATGCAATTAGAAAAACCCACCACAACATACTTAAGAAAAATTTTTTATAAAGCTATCTTGAAATGTAGTCTTTTAATGATACAGCAGCCCAGCAAGCCGAATTTATACTATAGTTATATTTATCATTGCAACTAAACAGAGGAGGAACTTACTCTTCAAATTTAGATTTCCTTGAAATTAGTAGAATTATTATTACTTATTCTAAACTATTGTCATTATTTGAAAAGATAAATATATTTATTGATAATAATATTAGATTTTTTAGATTCCAATCACATTTATTCCAGATATAGTTCTAGGGGACATACTGAGCCTTATCTTTTTATGTGTGCTGGTTTTAACTGAGTAATAAACCACCTCCACGAAAACCCACACAGAAGTCATGAAGTTTTGTGGTGCTAGACACCTTTGACTCACCCCCCTCAGTGCAGCACAGGCATCAGATCTTCCTGAAGTCCCACACTCCCACATGCAGAATTCCTCTCTCATTACCTAGCTTTAAGTGGAAGCACCTGCTGCAGACATCTGTTCCAGTACACTCTGCTTACAATTAGATGAATAATGTCTCCCCTATCATATACTGTCACAGCAGCAACTTCAAGCAGAGCCATGAAAGAGGTAAAGAAGTCATTTTAATGACCAAGTAGCTCACATTTAATTTATTTTACAGTTCAACAATGGCCATCACTGACATCCTTTCTGCTAAAGATATTGAATCTGCTCTCTCCAGCTGCCAGGGTAAGGAATGGTCACTACAGCCAGAAGATGTGTATCATTTTTATGTCTTAAGATGACATGCCTATCATTTTCCTCTTAGATTCCTTCCCCGTGAGATCTCTTTCTACCTACATTACAGTACAGCCCCTTGAATTCAGAAAGTCTCATGAGTGATTATTTGGTGGGTAACAACATTCCCCAAAACACAGAGCAGCAATTAAAGGGTCACAGTTTCAGTTAGAGCTGGTTTACCTTTGAACTCTGATAGGTTTTAAACCTTTAAAGATTTATATTTACATAGCTAGCCTTTTCCTTCAGAATGTCAAAAAAAAGCCTCAGCTTGAAGAATCAAAGTGTCATTTGTGAAGCAATGACGAGTCTCCGTTCTCTTTAAGAGCACCTTGGTGAGATCAAGTCCAAATGCTCAAAGAGCTAGTTTGACTGGGAATTACCTACTTTTCTACCCAAATTCTTTACTACAGTAAGGACTAAGTGAAGTGAAGTAAGAATAAGAGGTTGGTCTGCAAGCCACAGTAGCACCCTCTAAATATTTATTATTAACTGCATGTGACACATTGCATAAACTCTGATTTAACAGAATGTGCATTGTAGCAGAAAACTTCAAACTGGCTAAAAGGATATATGACCATGGGCACAGAGTGATTAGAAAGGGAAATTATCCACTGCATCTTTTTTTTTGCTACACTGGTGCACAAGAGCAAGAGGAGTAGGCTGATGCTTAAGAAAAGATATACATATTCCCAAGGAATATATACTGTAGTAGCAACTTCAAGGGAAAATAATTCTGTTTCTTCCAGCTGATGGCAGCTTCAACTGCAAGTCTTTCTTCTCCATGATTGGTTTATCCAGCAAAACTCCTGATCAGATAAAGAAAATTTTTGGAATCCTTGATCAGGACAGCAATGGTTTCATCGAAGAAGAAGAGCTTCAGTAAGTACTGTACAGCTGCATATTTCTTCAACTAGTGTAAACCTTTGAACTTGCTAGCTGTCCTAGAAGAAACTTACTGTTACTTTAAAAAGAAAACACAATTCCTTGTCTTTCTTCATCACAATTCCTTGTATTTCCTCAGATAATAAGAGCAGGTTTTTTGGCATGGGTTTAAGAAAATCAGAAATACCAATGTACCAAGGACATTTTGGAGAATAATTCTCAAGCACAGCACCTTACCCTGTTCTATTTCAGACTGTTTCTGAAGAATTTCTCTTCGAGTGCCAGAGCCCTCACCCCTGCAGAGATCAAGGACTTTATGGCTGCAGGTGACTCTGATGGTGATGGCAAAATTGGAGTAGATGGTAAGACTTTAAGAAATTCATAAAATTTGTGGTTTAAAATGCATGCATTTAGGGCTTCATTTAAATGGTGGCATGAAGAACACATTCAAATACTTCAGCCTGGTACTTTCTGCCAATTTTTAGTGAATACTCCTTTAGTTTCATAGCTTTATCCCTATTTGGTTTCTCTTTATCCCTATTTGGTTATTCTCTTGCAGCAACAGCATATTTAGGCCCAATGTAGAGCCTATCCCTCCAATCCATAATATCACCTGTGGGTTTTATTCTGCTATGTGTCTGATCCATAGACTCAATGTGCCAGATTTTTAAAGCATCCTGAACACCTATCCATTCTTCGAATTTCCATTTTGGCTCTGCACTTCTGGCCATATGACACTTCCATTTTTAAACACATTTCCACCTACATAAACTTCTTTCTTCATCTACCACTATCAAACATTGGCCAATGCTACCCAGTGGTTTAATTCAGGAATGCAAGAGAAGACTGGTATTGTTTTTCAAGGCTAGTACTGCTGCAATGCAGCATGGAATTCTGTGCTAGAGAATGATCTGATCAGTGCACATTTCACCAGGCAGTCCTTCTATGAGAAACTAAATCAAATTCCTGAAGAAAACCTCACAGGGATGATGTGAACTGGCCAGGCTATTTCTTTTAGAAATTGCTGCAAAGGAAAATAGGACATTATGCATCATATATTAGAGATGAAGTCACTGAAAACAGGGCTGTCTCAGCTGAAGTAGGACAGGTGGCAATAACTCTAACAGACACACGTGCTAATCTTAGCCAGAGTTTGAGAGGAGAGAGAGATACACTGTTAGAGGAATTTGCTTTAGCAGCAGCTTTTACAGCTTCTGTTTATGAGCCCTAAATAGGGCATTATATTATGCAGATCTTAGCCCTTAACCATTGCATCTTCCATTCTGAAATTACATCACTATTGATATTTTTTCTTTGGAATAACAAAAGCAAAAAATCCCTCCTACTGAAAGCTATGGGATAAACCTAAGTTACTCTTTGCTTCCTTGGCTATTATCAGTTTTTAATGGATTAAAGATAGTTTACCTTTAACTCAGGATTTCCCACAAATATGGATTTACAGACACACTCCTCCTCTCTGCACTTACTCTTTTTAAGGAGTGAAAAATCTGTTACGCCCCCAGAATCTCAGTTTAGCAGTAGCTTGTGCAGTGTTATAATAACTTTGGGAGCCCTCCACGGCTAGGAGTTTAAGTAATTTTTATCCATCTTTTCTAAAGATGTCAAAAAACACTTTCATCTAGTTTTACTGCCTGCCTTTCTCATTTTCTTCCTTGACAGAATTCCAATCTATGGTGAAGGCATAAACAGCATCAGGCCAAAAAGGCATCCTTGGACTGACTCTTCCAATTACCTCGTCCAACAAGCACTTTGCACTCAGCATGTGTTTGTACATTTTTATATTGTTTCAGGCATTAACAACCCCTCAAGTTCACACACCAGATTGCTGAGAAATCTTGCAGTGTACAGATGTTTGGGTCATGTGGTATTGTTACATTTCCATTGCAAAGAAAGCACTTTGTGATTATCAATCACTCATAATGTTGAAATTGTGGCTAGAAAAGGGAAGATAAAAAATAAAATAAAACAAACAACTTGGGGGAGGGGAAAGCTGCTTTTAAGATTATGTTTAGGTTTCCATCCTCATACTTGAGTATGTTGACTCATCAGACACAGTTCTGATGATCTTAAACAGTATGACATCTTTTAAGGCTTGATTGTAGTGATTTCATTGAGTTTTATTTCTGCTTAATTCTCTGATCCTTAAGGAAAAGTAATGCTAACAACACAGCTAAAGCTAATACATATTAAGACCCAACCCTGAGAATTTGAGAAAAAAATTAAGAGGAGCTGCCAAATAGCTCAAAGCATGGAATATGTTTGTGGGTAATTTTACAGAAGTAAGTACTAGGCTGCAGCATGCATCATCATAAAGTGTTTATGGCCTAAAATGTAACTCTCCTTTTAGAAGATTTATCATTCGTGAAATCTAAGGCAGCTGTTAGATAGAAGATAAGTGTCTAATCCTAACTCTGACACTGCCTTAAATCACAGCCCTCTGACACGGGCCACAGGCCTGGAGGTTTTTCTGTGAATCATGAATATGTTGCTTATTATCTCTTAATATGTACAAAACAACAGTACTTTCCCACATTTGTGAATTTCTCTGTTTCCTGCAGATGAAACAACAGCCAGTCTTGCTGTTAGGATTACCTTAAAGCTCCGTTACATTGCTAAATAATGGCCATTACTCAATTCTTTCATTTATTATATGAGTAATCATCTATACAATCCATAATATTAGCAATTTTCTTAAGTGTGAAAATTACTAAGAATTAGTCTTTCCTTTGATAAGTGTCTTATAGGATTTAGAGCCAGTTATAGCATTGTCTTCATTAATGGACAAAGTAAATAATGTTCATGGCTAAATGCAGAGCTCAATAGATTGAATAGATGTTGTGGGTTTCTGGCTGAGTGGGTTGGAAATTTCCCCACCATTTAGTTGTCTCTTTTCCCATCTATCATGATATGGTTCTAGCTCACAAGTAGACTGTCATTTTAATGCTCCCTGCTGAAACTGGATGATAATTGTAACATAATTTGGCAGCTGTTTTGAAGAAGAGCAGAAACAAAGCCTTCTGGAACTTTTATGTAACATTCAGTGTTGGCATTTCTATGAATTGCAAGATGATTATGTGAGGCAAGTACAGCTCACTCAGACCCAGGCATGGAAGAGAGAGCTGTTCAGCAGATTTAAGACAGCTAATGCAAAAGAGGAGTTCTAGCAATCAGACTCACTGAAGCCTTGGCTGAATTATAATGAATATAAATCCTAATTCTGTCCTCACTACCTTTGATGTTAAATCTAGGCTTAAATTATAGCTGCTGTTAATTGCAGCACTGAAATATTTTGCATAATGATGAGACTGTTGATTCCTTTTAGCTTATTCATTTTCCTATCTGCTGAAGAAAAAACCCAGAACAATCCAGATCTGCAGCAACAGACAGATGTAATGTATACATTAGCTCTTCACACTGCTAATCACTAAAATACCATGTCACTAGTTCATAAGCAGTTGGCACACACAGTACCATAAGTGACAGACCTGATGCTGCATTCCTTGCACATCTGAAAGTCTTATGTGGAATGCAAGAAATGCAAGACTACATAGTGGCCTATCCTGTATTTCAGAGATGCTAAACAACTGCACATCAATGTCTTCTGTTGCCACGAGGTGAAACTGAGTACTTCTGAGAATGTGGCAATTCTTGTGTATGTTGCAACTTTATGTAAAACTTAAGAGAATTTTATTTATGAGAAAATCTGTTCTTCTTAAACAGTAACTCATGGCAAGAAGATGAGTTTTAAATCTTAATAAAACCATCCAGCCCTTTCATTAGAAAGAATTACAGTAGAACTCCAAAAAGTTCCCAGTTACATAAAAGCCCATGGACTGTTAAGCAAAACCAATGCCTAGTCCCTGTTAAGTTTTCTGTTGACACTAGGATCCACATTTTTAGAGTTAACTGAAGTAGAACAAAATATCTTCCACCTAAAGGAAACAAATACCAAAAAAAGTAAAGTTTTCTTGGAAGGTTCATTTCAAAAAGTTTAAATTCAGCCAGGGGCAGCCTTCAATTTCCTTAGGGTAGCACAGAGTGTTCTCTGAACTTGACAATGTCATTACTCTAGAGAAAACCTCAAACTGCAGGATGTGTATGTGGATGCCATCTGAAGTAATAAATACACTAATGGTAATATCACAACGTTACCACATTAAGGTATAGAACCACAGAATAATTCATGTTGGAAAGGATCTCTGAAGGTCTCTGGTCCAATTGCTTCCTCAGAAGGCCAACTTAGGACACATTCCTCTAAGTTGAGTTTGAGTATCTTTGAGGATGGAGGTTCTGTAACCTCTGTGGGAAATGTAATAAGTAAGGATTAAATCCTCTGCACCAAGCTTTTACAAATGAAATACACAAATCAAACACCACCAAGCACACAGTTAAAAACCAAACTCTGTCAGAAAGTATCTAACAGCACCCTGTATTATCCACTGATAACCCGTTCTCAGGTTTAGAGTTAAGACTGTCCTAATCAGTATAATATTCAGTATAATACTGCTCCATAATCCCTAGGATAAAGGAAATGTTGTTTATATGTATTACCTTTGCTTATGACAATTAAAGAGCAATGCAAAATGTGAGCAGCAGATCTGAGTTCCACTGAGCCCAGAGACTCTGAGTTCTCAGACACGTCAGTCCTCATTACTCTGTATGAGCAGTTCAATCTCTAATCCTCCCAATAGTTCTTGTGAAATAAAGATGTACTATGATTTCTTTAAGTGGCAATAAACACAAAGAAATTGCTTGTCCTGTACAAGCTCTTAGAAAAAAGACAGCAAAGGCCAGGGTTTTGAACCAAATATCCCAAACCTTAGTGCTCTAGCCACTGAATCCATCATCTCTCTTAAACCAAAATTTTGGGTTGCGCTGATAAAGGAGCAGAATCATGCACAAGATAAAATCTCCAGGTATTTAGTGGAAGCTGGCTGCCTCCTAACATTTCCTTAGGAAATCCTAACCTAGCACCATTCGTAAACTTCAGATTCAATTTCAGCTCTCCAACTGTTTGAAATCTCAAAGTCATCTTCTAATAAGTAAGACAGCACAAGAAGGGCAAGGGGATGTCAGAACTTTCATGGCACACGTAGGCTGGTAAAGTTTCTTCTTTGAGTTTGCAGCCAGCCCATGCGGAAAATCTTTGATGCAGCATCATCAGAGGTGCCTGGAGCTCTTCACACAAACACTGCAGGCAGAGGGGGCCCAGGCTGCATTAATTTCCTGGGATGGGTTACTGAAATATATGATTAAATCCCTGACCAGACATGTACGTAACATTTTCATGCTTAATTTTTCATATGCTTTAAAATATATTAATAAGCAGATGCTGTGAAATATGAACTAATTTAAAGTGTCACCGTTTTATGAAACAATTTCCATACTACTTTTGTGATCAAGCACAGAAAAATGCCATTATATTGGTATGGATCTTCTGGTACACAGTTGGGATACAGCTGCTCCATAACTTTTGATTTGCTTATCAGCATGTTCTACACTCGTGTAAACAAGAAATCAGAGGTTTTGTGTGTCAAGCTCCAGAAAAGAAAATCAGATCACCCCATCAGTTACAATACGAAAAGAAGGTGCCCCTTGACAATGCCTTCCCCTGCAGTTGCAAAGACAATGTTGACCTGTAGTTTAAAGGGGAACATATATCACAGTAGAATATGCAAATACTTGACTCAAATGTAATCCTACCGTTTTCATCACAACTTAAATATTAAGCAGCTGGTATGTCCTAGATACTTTCTGGTTTACCAAACAAGCTTCCAGAACACACTGATCATGTATTTGCAAACATCTTCCTAACAAATTGTAATATTTAGCCAGCATAAAAATAAACACGGTACAACCTGGTTTTGTTAGACAGATGAAATAACCTGTTCTTCCTAATCATCATTAAAGGAAAAGTAATCTGGAATTATTTCAGTTTTCCATTTAGCCTGTTTATATTTCAGTCTTTCGAGTAATGTGTTAGACTAAACTTCTTTTAAATACTTCTTCCTTCTTCTTCTCTTCCTTGCTCATGAACACCCACACGCTAACCTGTTCTCACCCTCAGTTCCTCAATTTTCTCTCACCCCAAGTAGTCCCAGAGAGATTTTACAGCTGGACTTGACTGTCTTTGGTGCCCTCTACAGGCAAGCTCTGCTTTGCGACACAAGTACTAAAAAACTTTCTCGATAAATCCTTTGTAATCTCAATGTGGTCTTCTCACAAAGGTTATTTCTTGAATGTACAGTAGTTCTGCCTCAATCATAAGATCTTCTCTGATCCCAGGCCATGCTGTGCATTATCTCCTAGGAATCTGAAACAAAGGCAAAGCTAGATTCCCAAATGGAAAGACTGGATCATTTAGCTTACATATCCACAAGGATAAAATAAAATAAAATACTTTAAAAGTAACTTGCTCAGTTGATCTTATATGTATATAGCCCAGAAAACCTTGATTTCAGAATGTTCCATTTTCCACACAGCATAGGTTTAGAATAATACCATTAGCACTTCTTCTAAAGCATTTTTCTCTTGAAGAGATGATCAAAGGAAACTAAGATGTGCAAGATGACGTTTTGTCTGTATTTTCATCTATATAATTTTAGAAGGAAATGACAGCAGCTTAATGTTAGACTGACCAAGCGCTAGGCTTTATTTTAAATGCTATATTTTAAATGTCATGGCATTAGTCAAATATTTAAATCTACAATGATTCTCTGTGCATGTTTATGTGTGTCCACGTGAAATGTTCTCCCAGTGGCTTTTTACACCACTGGCCAATTTCAGTCATTCTGAAGGTCAATACGTTACAACAGATCTCATGAGACAGCCAAACAGAGGATCCCATCAATAACCAGTGAGAGAAAAGCTGCAGCTTGAGCTTAGCTACTGCTTCCTTGAAGAAGTTTATGTTTTCAGTACAGAAAGATATAACCAAGTATCACCACTTTCACTGCTCAGTTTCACTCCTCACCATTAACTGATGCATTCTCCTGCATGCTGCTGAACAACTGACAACCTCAATTCTACAACAGGATGCATTTATTAAGATGATTTCAACTGTGCACCATTTAATTAATTAATACTAAGCAAATACAGTAGATTTCAATAGTAGACTTCTATAGTCTAAGTACATATTTCAGTAACTGGGTAACCAAAGCTTGTATATTAGCTTATAGAAAATACTTTGGGCTGATATAAAACTAAAAGTTTTATCTGTGAGATTCTACTTGTTTGTCATATGTATCTATTACAAACATATCAGTATTAGTATTATTTGAATCACAGACCAAAAGTCACTCACTAGACTAAAAATAAATGCAAGCTGAAAGGATTTACTTTGTACTAAACTTTAAATATTGTCTAAAACACCATGCACATTCCTTTGGGATATAAATATCAATCTGATAAGCTAGCAGGTCTTGTCAGCCACAGTAATTTATCCCCTGGGGTATCTGAGCCATCACATGGCTCTAGGACTTCTGTAAAAGGTCGAGAGGACTTAACTAACGTCTATATAAGTCATTATCTCTGTCATTTGAACAATAATTAAGCCAAGAGGACTTTGTAAATCTTTTACCTTACATTTTTTTATGTCTTTAGTTTTTTTGCACATTCTCCAAATGCTGTGCAGTTCTGTGAATCTCAGAATGGTTTGGGTCAGAATGGACGTTAAAGACCATCTAGCTCCAACCTCCTGCCATGGGCATGGACACCTTCCACTAGACCACCATGCTCAAAGCCCCGTCCAACCTGACCTTGAACTTCCAGGGATGGGGCAGCCACAGCTTCTCTGGGCAACCTGTGCCAGAGTCTCACCACCCTCACAGTTAAGAATTTTTTCCTAATATCTAAACTAAATCTACCCTTTTTCAGTTTAAAGCCATCACCCCTTGGCCTATCACTACTTACCATGTGAACAGTCCCTCTCCAGCTTTCTTCTCAGTCCCATTAGGCACTGGAAGTTGCTCTAAGGTCTCCCCAGAGCCTTCTCTTCTCCAGGCTGAACAACCCCAACTCTCTCAGCCTGCCTTCATAGGAGGGGTGCTCCAGCCTTGTGAGCATCTAAGTGGCTTCCTCTGGACTCACTCGAGCAGCTCCACATCCTTCTTACCTTGGGGGCCCCAGAGCTGAAAGCCAGCTCATGTCGAGCTTCTCATTAACCAGCACGTTTGGTTTTGTCCTCTGCTTTTACACCTGAAGGCTTAACTAGAGAAAATAGGAAGCCAGATGCACTACATATATCTGAAGTAAAGGACAGAACTGTTGGCTCCAGCAGAGCAGCTGTCCTGGTTTGCCCTGGGACCTAGCTTGCAACTGCCCCAGTAATCAAACCTGGCTGCCCTCATGGGGCAGCATCAAGGGCTGATAGAGCAAGATCAATATGAATTCTGTCTCTTTGGATGAGAGACAATTGTGTGCGTGTGTGTGTGTGTGCTGAAGGAGCTGCAAGACAAATAACAAAGGAAAGACTGATCACAATGAAACACTCCGATAGCACTGAAAATACTCATTTCATGTAGGGATAACTGACAGATTGTGAAGATAAAAATAGCAGTTCTGCTGGAGTTTGCTTTTTATTCTTGCAAGATTTTTTACTAGACTGAATTCAAAGGGCTATTTTTCTCTAATCTTTCTTTTTATCATGATATTCTGTCTTCGAGAGCATATTCATCTGACTGAAGTTAAAAAGTAAGGTTAGAAAATTTCTTGCCTCTCTTAAGTCTACATCTTAGCAGCAAAGATGACACAGCAGGGAAAATGAATCCTGCCTCTATGGGGTCAGTTTTAACCTTGTCTTTTTAATCCAATGAAACAAAAAGGATTTTTACATGTTGTGATGCAACATCCCTCTTACTTTGTTACCATTATTCTCGCTGAAGTTAGAGTTTGTTTTGTCACTAAATGCAAAATTATTTACAAAGAGCTTTAGAAATAGTCTTAAGAATTGAGTCAGGCTTGGAATTTTACAGCTATTACCAATACCAAACTCCAAATGCTTTCAGTACCAAGTATGTTTCTCTCATTTGTCCTCTCACCTTTAACAGACGCTTACTGCAGCATTTCTCAGCCAGTGCCAGAGCTTTGACTGATGCATTCCTGGCAGCAGGTGACAGTGACAGAGATGGCAAAATTGGAGTGGATAATTAAGACTGCCTTTATCTAAGAGAGGAATACCTGTCCCTGGGACTTTCTAGTGATTAGCTCTATGCAGCTGCCCTACTCCATACACTGGTTATTATGCATCTGATTCCAAGATGCTCAGGTCTGCTCAGTATTGTTGAGAGGATCTAACCTAGGAGCTGGTCTATATGCTGCCCTTGGCTACAGGTGGTCAGTCCGTTTTATCACCTACAGAGGTTTTTTCGGGACTCGAACCAAAATTGATATATTTATAAAATTTCAGTATATAATTTCACTGCTTTTTACTACTGAACTATGGTACAATGTAACACTTAAATGCAACACTTCCTTTTTTTGAGTACCTATTGTTATGAGTATACAATATGCTACTTTTAGGAATGAGTTTCCCATTTTAACTCTAAAATTAAGCACTTCTGTTGTCTGTGTGATTACATCATGCGGTTCTTTTTTGTTATTCTTTTCTTTTACAGAGTTTCAAGCTCTGGTCAAATTTTAACAAGCAGTCAAGATAAAGACCAAGATACCCGTGCCATAAACAATCTTTCCTGTTGCAAACCTACTATTTATTTACACATTTTGTACCCATTAAGAATCTCTGGCAAGTGATTTCATATTGCTGGAAAACATTTGAAGTAGTGCAAGCACTATCTAAACCATATTCCCCAATATTTCAAGTGAAAGGTCTTTATACCACTGAATTGGAATCCATTCTGCTCATCTGAATTTGGGGCATTAAAGATGCAAGTAAAAATATTCAGAGAAGGAAAAATTAGAAGCATTTCTGTGGCCATTTAATTTTCAATATTTGCATAAATAGATAGAAACTGTTATAAAAAAACTAAAATCAGTAAAACGTCCAGGTGTAAAACCTGGTTATGGTAACTGGTAGCAGTGGTATTTAACTAAGAGGTATATTTAATGCTCCAAATGTTTTTATGTCATTTTTTATAGAACTGATTATGTTTCATACACTAATTAAATGGCAGGACCTAGCACATATTAGCTGTCAGTTTTAATATAAGATTAACTGGGTCCAAGATAAACCTCAAATACTGAAATAGCGATACATTCAGCTCTCCAAGGAACCACTCACCTTCCTCTCCACCTGATGGCACCATTGCTCCATTTACAAGAACTTAAAACTACATTCTATCTGCTCGAATTAATCCAAGTCAGAACACTTCTAGTACCCCATCTGCCCACTTCTGTGGATGACTCAGTTTTGCTAAATCAAATCATCTCTGAATACAGAATGCTGACATCTTGTTTTCCAGAACGTGGGAGCAGGATGCAAGTCTCAGGAAAGGTCTGTAGTGCTAGTTTGCAGTTGGGAAATAAATACCTTTTGTTGGATCCACTTTGCACACCGAATGCCTTTAATGCCATCCGTATGGCCCTACATACCCAGCATATCAGCTGTACTTAGCAAGTTGCACACCGTGGCACAGAGATACAAAGAAGCAAGACATCCCTCTACCTGCACAGAGGTAGAAGTCAAGAGCCCAGAGTTCTCCTCTCTGGTCAGTATGAGACCTGAAGGTCTGCACACGGAGATCCAGAACAGAGATTCGGTACCCTTTAATCATATCCATGCTATTTTCTTGCAACATCAATATAAAAAGTATTAATTGTTACCATAATCCGAAGTAATTTATCTTGCATGGAAGTCTAATTATAAAGATGTGGTTTTACAACCCACACAGATGTAACTGAAGGCAAAGGCAGCTGTGTTTTGAATACAAGTAGGTGAAAAGCACTTTGAAAAATCAAGTCCCTAGTGCTTCATAATGGCAAACTGGAGCGTGTTGCCCCAATAATCAAAGCTCTATTGCTTTTCTTTCTCTCAAAACTGAGGATAACTTTATGCCCACATCTCACAGGGCTGTAAAAATAAATGCACAAATGTTTGTGCGGTAAGTATAATAAAGAAGGGCACCATTAAAATATTGCTAAGAAACTAATCTTGTTTTTTTTACAGATTGAAACAGTAGGCTGGGAATTAGGAATGAGGAGAATGCAAAACTCTGAATGGTTGCTCATTAACTGAAGTTCATCCAGCTTGAGCAGTAAGTTGGGGTTCTGGCTGAAAAGTAAGAGTGTGATGATGTCATTGTAATTTTGACATAATACAAACAGAGCAATCAAATTAGATTACAAAAATGAACTAATTGCTAACAGTTCCTAAACTAGAAAGTATGGTCTATAGGGGATTTTGGCTTACATAAAAACAGACAGCCAAACAGCCTTCAAAAAAAACCTAGATGGCTTTAACTATGCAGAACATTATATTTCCAAATTGATAGTTACCTCCTATGTACTCTTTCCAAAAAATCTGGAACTCTTGAAAAGTTTGCTCTTGGGCATTAATCTTACAAAAACCTGTATGACCACTGTCTTGTAGTGTACTTGTTGGAGCTATTGAGGAAGATGCTTCGGTATTTGCAGATCAAAAATCCTCATTTCAAAATTATCTGGGAATGCTCTAGTGGTTCTGATGTATAACACATTTATGATAAGATATTATGGAGAAGGAAGGAAACGTTAATACAATGTTGGTGGAAATCTATGGAACGTCAATGAATACTCAATTATGTGTTCATTATACATTAGTCCAAAATATATTTCCGCTAACATTAATGAATGAACCAGGCCCTGACATTGGAGAATTTTCCTTAACAGTGAAAAAAGAATTACCCATCAAACAAAATCACATTTATGATTTCAATGTCATCACAGGAGAGCAACAAACAAAGGAAAATTAGAGGAATTAGTAACTGCAGTCTGATTGCAGGGCTAAAAGCTCTCATTATTGTCAGAAAATGCTATGTATCTCAGCTAATACCATGTTTTATATTTTCACTAAGTAATATGGGTCACCTGAAGATCTTCAAGCATCATACTAATATTAATAGCTAAATGAGAGAGAAAGGCACAGACAGCTCAGATAACTGAGCAGGCAGCTCCTTTACTTACCCACATTTACTCCCACACTGATTAGCCTCCTAGGCCTACAAATCTAAGACAATTTCACCACTTACCATTCCATTAAGAACAGTAAAAAATTAATGACAAGGTAAGTCTGATATCAGCCTCAGTGATCACTCCAGAAAGTTAAGAAGAGCTTGTGACTAGAGTAGTTTTCAGACCTTTTCTTCTTTTAGTATACTAAGCAGATTGGTGGAGAAAATGCTGTTTTCTGTCTGCATGAATACACTTTCTTTCTTTCTTTCTTTTCCTCTCTGTCTCTCACTCACACAGGTTGTCAGATACTGTGAAATTTCCGTAACTGCTTATTATGTGCTTTAAGAAAGCTCCTCAAATTGTGCCTGTAAGGGCACAGCTGGAAAGACTGCTGCATGATCATAAACATACATTCCCACATTGCTCCCTTAAAGTGAAGAACACTCCTCTGGAATCATACATTTGGAGGTCTGAGACCATGGCCTGTATTCTGCAAATGTGTCTATCCAACCTTTCTGCCAGAGTCCCTATGTATGCGATTGGCTTTTGTCAACGGAATTTTGTCACATGCTTTATGCATGTGTATTAAGTGCTCGTTTGAATCTAGACACCTGCTTCTCCTTTATTTAGAAGGCCGTTTCTGTTAAACAAGTGACTTTTGATGATTACTTGTGATAAGGTTAACTCTAATTATAGGGTATTTTTACTTTATACCTCACTAAGGGTTACACATCCTCCTACTGCTGAAATTAATGGCAGAAATCCCACTGCCATCAATTAGGACAGGCGGTGAATACAGCACTGAAGTGGTTCCAACTCTTTCTATTTGCCTTATTTTACCATGGCTTCTTACACTTTGGGTCATAGTGAAATACAGCCATATGCAAAAAGCCTTTGGTAACAGTATAGTACCACTGTACATATCTTTTACATGTCACAAAAAGCAGCATCCAGATTATTTCACAGCCTCCAACTTTAGGGCACAGCTACTCTTAAAATGCACAGAAAACCTAAACAATTTAGACTTTTAAAGCTCACTCCATCTGACACTGTCTGTAATGCTGAGAGCAGACAAATATCTTAAACAATTACACTTAGAATCAGATTTTTTTGTGTTACTGAGTTACAGAAGCACTTGCAAGTGCATTTAAAGACAGCAGACAGCATATCAAATGCTAGCAGAGATCTTCCAGGACAGCTTTTTAAGTGAAAATATACCCTGATCAGACCAAGCTCTGTGAATTACTTACGCTATTAATCATTTATGTTAATCTATTCTGCTATCATTTTCAACAAGAAATCAATCTCATTTACACAGAATACTAAGGACATAATTTAAAGTGGGGAAAGTACACAAGACATTTCTCCTAACATGAGAGAAGTACCTGTCTTAGTTTAGCTTCAGACTCACAGGGCTGCAGGATGGATTATACAGTCCAGATTTCTGCTCAGTGCTCTGGGTATTGTCCTCTACTTACTGCAGGGAAAGAAAGCTTTGTCACCGAGGCTTCCAAGGCCTGGATTTCATCCTTCATTGTAATAATGCACAATACCAAAAAAAATCAAATACTAAACCATGTTCTTAAACTCCTCTGTTTAATATGGTAAAAGATTATGGCTCAAGCAACCATTCAAATTGGATTCTGTAATTATTTCTGTATGATTAAAGCATGTGTCTTAAGAGACAACTTGAAGTGGCAGAATAGAACTCATTTTGTTGTAAAGCCACTTTTCAATTATGATAACTATATTCACACTAAGATTCTCTGCCATCACCATTGAGACATCAACATTAATGATCAATCACACAGGTTACCGAGTATCTATTTTCGTTTCTTCCAAACTCATTACAAAGACAGAATCTGTTACCCAGGATCATGATACAATTGTTCTGGCCCTAGCACAACCAGGACTGAAAGATGGGAGTTGTGTGGGTTTCACAACAGTTGCTACAGTGCCTCTTTACAATGTTGTAGTTGGTCTCAGGTTAACACCTCTCCTCTGATCTCACCTGAGACAACTGCTGATGTTTCCTTTGCATCTGCTTGCAGTCTTTGGTTGATTGCCACTGCTAATTAATTCTGTACTTTATACCAAACAGAACACAAAGAGTACAAGACTAGTCCACAACCTGACAATGATTTACCGAAACAAAACTATCCTCTGATCACTAGAGAAGTGAATGCTACTTGATTCGAAAAGAGCTGGTTTATAAGTGTAGACTCCTAGCAAGAACTTATCAGTAGGAATTCTTCATATTTCTCAGAACTACACTTTTGTGTTTAATTCTGGAAGTCTGAAACAAAACAAAAATGGCTTTAATATTCCTGTATATATTGTCCATAAAGACACCTCCGGAGAAAAGAACAGAAGTTAAGTTATAAGGGCACATAAACCTTCACATGAACAACACAATAGCACTTTCAGATGTCCCCACAGAACAGAAAAATCAAAACCAAACAAATTAATAATTTCTCTTGTATTTCACAGGAACAAGCGCTAAACGTTCCTGGAAACTGTACAATACTCAGATTCTGCACCAGATTTTGCACAGTTGTTAACTGCCTACCTAGCAGCTGTTGTTCTGGTCAAATTATTAGGTATTTTCTTTATAGCCTTACATTGCTTGCATATCTTTTAGGAAATTTCATTTATGGATCTCAGGTTTTGAACCCCTAAAAAGGGATTACAATCACCTAAGAAAATACATACCCCAGAAGTAAGGAAAACAGGCAGATGATTTAGCTGCAAAATAGATTATCTAATTAAAACATCCCTTTCTATATTATACTCATACCTGATTATTTCATTCTAATTGCAGTGAAGGGAAACCTGTACTTCAGATGAAGTGTCATTAATAAATAAATAAAACCCAGTAACCCTAGATTCCCAGCTGTATCAATATACAATGACATCAACATGATTCTGAAATTCAGCTCTTTTAGGCTTTTGTAAACCATCTTTCAGCCAGGATTAGCATCACTTTTGTTGTCAGTGTTGAATTTCAAACATTAAAAGATCCCTTCATAAGCAATAGTGAACTTGTAGCAATTAGCTCACTTTTACATGAGATCATATTTTAATATAATACTAATTCTGGCTACTTTGCTACTGTTGAATACATGTGAAAACAGTTCAGCAGTCTGTGTGCCATGGTAGAGTGTATGAAGTAACCAGATGCCATTGAGTGATTATATTTGGTGCTTATATTTTGGTGCTTACATTTTAATACAGTTCCTGAATTAGTTGCAGACATATTTTGAGTTTGAGTATTATATGCTTGCCTTGATCTCATCATTTTCCTCTATTCCACTTCAATTTCCTCATTCTCATTAGCTTTCAATAATTAGTGTTGAAATGCAAGTCAAAAATTTAAGCAAAGCATGCAGATCAATGAGCAGCAGCAATAGAGAAGAAGCAGAGTAGGAGCAAGCACAAATAAAGGAAGCCTACTGTAAAGTAACGTCTATGGAGACCTAGAAAAACCGTTTTCTCTAGGAACATCTTGGCAGTAAAAATGTCAAGAGGAAACAGTAAAAACCCCCTTCTTTTAAAACTCATATCAACTTGAGATGATCGTAAAGGGGAAAATTCACAACAGAGTGCAAAAAGGTACCCTCAAGGATGAAAGCTATTTCAGGGTGATTCCATAGAAAGCACAGTATGTGCTTCATTCCCACTGCCACTGTCTGGCAGATCATAACGTCATTCAAACCTCAGACAGAAAGTATGTGAATGTATAGTTTTGAAAGAAAATGATAAATGAAAAGAACACCAAAAGACCTGAGATCAGATCTTCAATTTGTACAAATCAACACTGTTTGATTTCTTTTAACCAGACAATACAGGCCAGGGTTCTCAGGTTTAGTGGGAAAGCATTCTTCCAGATCATTACAGACACTTTTCCTACTGAGACAGGAGAGCATCCTTTTGCTACTAAACAGTTGATACTTGGGATTAAAGATACGTCTGATTATTTGTGATCGATGCACCTTCTTTTGTGTACAAGAGATAGCAAGAAAGGTAAAAGTATCATTAAATGATGTCTGCTTTTTCATGTCAATTATACCTATTTCTCTATCCAAATTCAGACAAACAAGTGCTATGGAACAATTGCTATGCTTGGTACTTTTCTTACTGCCACTAAACCAATAAGGAGTAAACCCACTGTAGTCCACTAACTTCCACCAGGGTTTAGATACATTAATACTCTACTCCACGGCATAATTTGTAACTTTTGCTACTATAAAAAGTGTTACTTGTTCAGCATAACATGGTATTTCCATCCATGAAAAAAATCAATGCTCAAGTATTTGGAGAAAACTACTTTAGATACCATAATAGACTATTATACTATAAACTGTAGCCAAAATACAGGTGGGTCTTACTGGGTTTCATCCTACAATTTTGTCCACATAAATCCCCTTGAAGATGGAAATAGATTTTTGTCTGAAGGAAACCCTCTTATCTGTTATTCTCAATTTTCTTGAGGTTTTCGTTTTTTTCAAAGCTAATGTTCATGGAATATATAACAAGCCTCCACTTATTTATACCTACAGTTTTAATTTCTTATAAAGAAATAGATTGTGAGAGTGTGTGGTAAAATGTATATAAATCTATCTCCACACTAACAAAGTCTGCTTCCTACCACTTCAAGTAAGTCTATTATTGATTTCATGTAATCTAAAGTATTCAAAATAGATCAATAAGTAGGCCATCTGATTATACATAATGTTCCAGGGAATACAAACCAGATAAGCTTGTTCAGCTTTACCTAGTTTCAGAGTTTTGCTCTCACTGAAGGCATTGGTTTCTGTTCTACCCCTGATTAGGGACAGCACTGCAATTTAGAAACCGGCCAGGAAATCTGAAATGCTGCTTACTGGAGAAGAATCACCCCAAATTACAGGATGCTTTCCTCTATCCTAGTGACAAGTTATTTTTGTCAGAATTACATGCTGTCACCTCAGATCTTTCATTTTCAACTTCCTTTATACATTCCAAAGGATGAACAGACTCTGGGAAACCAAGCTGGTTTCTTTTCATAAAGATTTGACTGCTGGAGTCATCTTCCAATGAGTAACTCTAAGGTCCAGAGGTTAACTGAAAATCTTTAGGATACTTGGAGACTGAAAGGCAACATTTTGATGGCAGAGTTGTAATTAATTAAGCACAAGAGGATTTATTAAAAAAACTGTTGTTCTTGTCCATATTATCTTAGGATATAAATAGAAAGAAAAGTTTAATTAGTTAAGGAAGAAATTTGAGCTAGGTCTCAAACCAAACATTCGATCCATCAAACAGTAACCTAAGTAGTGGTTATTGTCACCTTTTGAATCCTTTATAAGCCAGAGTGGCAAGCCAGAGCCGACATTACTATTTTGCCTGGTATCTCCTCAGCTATTTTTCCTTTACCTAGCTGAGAAAACTATAAAGGTGAGCAGCTGACTTGAGATTAATTAAATGAAATTACTGTGCAGAGCTGCAACAGTAGTAAGTACAATAACCACTGTTCTAAGATTTTTATTTTAATTGCTGGAATTACATATGGATGGACCTTATATAGATAAGTATCAGTTTTCTTTTTATTCTTCAGAGCTGTTGGGGAGAAAACAGAAGCAAACCTTCTTGACTCTCTTTTTAACACTGCATATACTGTTATTTGTATTGCCAGATGCCATGCATTCCATTTAGACTAATTATAAGATTAATGGTTACATAGAGTTTAAATTGTGCTGTACTTCCACAAGATGCAGGTAAATTACAAAAAACTGATCATCAACTCACAACATCATTTATGTAATTAATTAAGAAGTACTATTTCAGCATTGCTATTTTTAAGGAAGTAATGTACTAAGTCTTCTAATTTGTTTAGGAATAGCAGCGATGACGGTTTGGTCAATGAGATTCATTCTTCCTTAGAAGTCTCGTTTGCCATATAGTATCTTTGAAACACAGGAAAAGCAATTTTTATGTAACATACATTTGCATTTCACAAATCTGTCTGCAATATATTATTTTGCACAGGTTTAAAATGAGCCTTACAGACATTCTAAGCCCTTCCGATATTGCTGCTGCTCTGCGGGACTGCCAAGGTGAGCAAACAATTAAAACTCAAAATCTATTACTTTGTGTAACACGTGCAAGTTTAATGCAATCCCAAAGGAATACTGAACAAGCACATACTGTAAACATGTTTCTGTAATCTCTTTACTTAGCTGTCATGACTGGTTTATATTGTCAGTTTGTAACTTATCCCCATGTGATTTTTTTGCTGTTTAGGAGGGTATGGTTCAGCATGGCAACATCTATTCTTTGACAAGCTTTATCTATTGTTCATGTTTAGAACAATTAAACTGTAACAAAGCAGCATCTTCAGACCTTTTAGGAACAGTGAATGCAGTGGTCTGGGGTTAATTCGCTTATTAATTTATTTTCAGCTCCAGATTCCTTTACTCCCAAAAAATTCTTTCAGATCAGTGGAATGTCTAAAAAGAGTAGCAGCCAACTGAAGGAGATCTTCAGGATTCTCGACAATGATCAAAGTGGCTTTATTGAAGAAGATGAGCTCAAGTAAGGATTTTGTTAACTGTTTAGAGGCTATTCAAAAATCAGCACTTTTTTTCTTTCCAGAACTGTTTTGTACATGAGAGCACAAGTTACGCTGAATGCTGCTAAAACTTCCAGCAGATTGTGAAAGGTGTACTTAAGTAGATAATTCCTACAGAGAGACAAATAGTAAATACCTGCTTTTAATGCTCAGTATAGAAAAAAATAACTTCCTTGGGATGGATTTTGGTAGTGGGTAGAATCAACTGTATCAGGGCAGGACTTACAAAACAGAAATGTATGACTAAGATTTAGTTTGTCTATCAAAGCAGAATTTGAAGAACTTGGCTATTGTGGTAAATAATTTCTTTATATATAGCTATAATTTTTATTATACAGCCAGCATAAAATAATAATATTCTGTGAAAATCATAATCAAAGTTATTTTCTTCCTAGGTATTTCCTTCAGAGGTTTGAGTGTGGAGCCAGAGTGTTAACCTCCTCAGAAACCAAGACCTTCTTGGCAGCTGCAGATCATGATGGGGATGGTAAAATTGGGGCTGAAGGTATTAATGTACTTATACACAGAATAAGGCTCTTCAGGGTGTGTTGCAATGATGTGTGATTCTCTTTTATTCCCATGGTACATTAATGTACCTCCGGCAATTTTACTGAAACCTTAGTAGTAGCAACCTGTTTAAGGGCGGAAACAGTCCCTAATCTTACAGGTTCATCTCTGCAACTCATTTTGCATAAGCAAGTCAAAGAAACCCATTGAGGCTGCCCTAAGGAGCTTTCTTACAAATTTACAATTGTTTTGAAAGGAACCGCCCTTTATTTCTCCTCCCACTTACTCTGATTTATGGCAGCACTAGCATCACTTATAATACACAAAAGTAAAATCAAGGGCAAAAGAGCCAACTCTTCACGGGAGAACCAACAGCACCTACATGGGCTCATTTACAGCAGTTATTTCCCAACAGAAGTTACACTAATCAGTGGAATCATTTACAGTATGCAAGAGCTAGCAGCATGTAGTTTAATATTTGTTTTGCATGAGAAGAACAGAATGATCAAGTGTCACTACCCTGACACGAGATTCCACAACAGGCTTCCTGCATGGGGATGGATGTTATTTATCTTCAGTGGCAGTTGAAAGACCAGATAGAAAGGAGCAGCTGTTCTAAGAAGCAGCATATTGCACTCACCCTGTGGAAATGCTGGTGTGATTTAATGGCTGCTCAGTGCAAAAACCTCCTCATCTCCTAATTGCATATTTCTGTGTTCCATTTTGACCAGGATGCACACACTCACACAAAGGCTTGCAGCTAAAGGCAACTTGCCCCATGAGAGAAGCATGCTGCCTAGACAAGCATGAAAGGGGCTTAGGGAATAGCATGCAGGGAATGTGCTGTTACGCAGATTCCCTATTGCACTGTGCCAAGAGGACAGAACTCTTCTGTTTCTTTCTTTGGAAGGAATTAAATCCAGTTCCTTAGGAAATACACCAGAATAAACACACATGATTTATGAAGCAATCTATATACTAATACAGTCATTCACAGATAGGACTGATCAAATACTCTAACTCACAGAAGACAAACATTTAAAAGATCTTCCAAATAACAATATCTTACTGCACAACAATACTTCAGTATCATTCCACATGGAACTGCACATTGTTTTTGGCTTTAGACTGTGTTCTAAATCAACACTTCACAACTGCTGAAGAGTTACAAACCACTAATAAGACACATGGATTCACTTTTAATTCTTTTATTTCAGGTCTTAACTACTTCTTACTCAAATTACATAGTAGCCATTCTGTTATTTTTGCCCAAGATCAGTAATATGCAGAGAGAGAGCTAAAACTACCCTGAACGTTATATTATTCCTTATAAATGTCAGCAAAACACTTCCATCTGTTGTTTAGAAGGAAGACATTAGGCAATGTCTCTCAGTCATCTATCAGGTAACTGTTTTCTGTTCAATCCTATTATAAATCTCTTGATAAACCACTAATCTTTTACTCCTATTCCTTTCATTTTAGTATTTCTACTGTAAATATTCTTTAATCTTTTGCAGAATTCCAGGAAATGGTGCAGTCTTAGAGGTTCAAAAGGACCAAACAAAATACAATCTGGGTGAATCTGCACAAGACACTCCAAAACCCTGAAAATCAGGAGTCCCTTATTTATCTTGACAGTGACTGTTACTTGTTCATTGCCTTAGTAACATAATGAAACACTGATTAATGATTTTTTTCATTGTGTGGATCATTTACCATGTTCTAAACTCTACTTTAGCAGACACTTCCCTTAAAAATATCCAATAAAAATTGATTACATACTGTAGCTTGTGTCTGGTTTTCTGACTGCGAAACTGATGTGAATTCTTAAGAGCGTTAATACTTCCAAGATCTTAATCTTATCAGACCTTCCTATATGGAACATATCTCAAAATCTATTTACAATAGTCCTTCTGGATTAAGCTTGAAGTTCTCAACACACTCAGATCTCCATCAAAGACTAGGAGCTAAGATGGAGTTGTGAGGTAGGTGCGGATAAAATCTCTCACTGACTTCCAAGTGAAAAACAGTCATAAGTTTTTGCTCAAGACATGATTTCTACATGAGATCACTGCTGTTTCAAACCATTCTTTTTACATTAGCCAATGAAGAGAATGAGAAAGCAAAACTCACATGGAAAACCTCCGTAGACTTAAGGCTTCAGATAACTATGAGGCTTTACAAAGGAGAGGGGAATCAAAAACCATCATCTTGGTGGTATTTTCTAGCTTTCTCAATAGGAAGGACTAAAAGTGTGCAGGAAGAATTTGTAGAAACGCATGTTGAGAAATCTCCAACATACTCTCCAGGCTTTCCAGTCTGTGTCTGCCATATTAAAAGCATCCTTCACAAAAGCATCTATTTCTGGGGATGCTGAAGAAACGTCTTTTTATGAAATTCAGTCATTAGAAAAGAGAGGTGTTCAGATGCTCTGGTGGAGTACTTATATATTCATTTGCTTTCTCAACATTAACAAGTGCTGTATACTGTAGTTCACACACATGCAGCTTGTAGGAGTCATCATAACAAAATAGAAGCCTTTTCAGCAAAGTGAATGGTTTAGTCATTGCAGTTTCAATGCATTTCTTCCTTTGCTGCATGCAAGTGACTACATTCAAAATTAACTGCATTTTTTCCTTGTCAAAAGTCTCTATAAATACTGCTAATGTGCAAAAAAACCACCAAAGCCAGAGCTGAATTGTTTACAAGAAACCAGCTGTTGCTGGGGAAGAGACAAGAATCTGAACACACTTGTGAGAAGGGCTATATATGTTTCAGAGCAACAAAGGCACAAAGACAGAGTCTTTCTCTCTAACGCTTCAATATGCCAGCTCTCCCAACCTGTATTTTGCAAACCTAACAAAACAGTAACTAAAAAATTCCTGTTGGTCTCAAACATGTTCATTATTGAAGCAAAAGCAATTAAATAAATTCAAATTTTCCATCTGCCATCCTCCAAGACACCCTAAACAGCTGCACAAACACAAATTCTATAATGTTTCACTCCTGAGTACTCACACCTATGTCTTCTCTGCAGCCATATACTTCTCTAGGAGCCAAGTACTGAAGAGCCAGCCAGAAAAGAGCTCCTGCCTTTAGAAAAAACATGTGTATATTAATCCACAATTCTTAATAGCCAACAATTGAAAAGAGAATTTTTGTCATATTTGAAAATGTTTTCAAGCAGCTTAATTTGGGATACAAATTGTTTGTAAGCTGCATACTCAGTACACATGAGAATTTAATATGGTCATCAATTTTTCCTTTTATTGTGCAAAAATAACAAAAACAAGAAATAAAGTGTGTTCTTGGCAATGAAAACCAGTTTGATGACAGAAGGGTCTTGGAGCAGTTCACATGTAAGTTACAAACAAATTCATCTCCATTTCACTGACAGTTAAGTGTCCTGACCTTGACTAATTGTATTATATCAGGCAGGTAAATGCATGTAAAAGAAAGAATATTGCAGTTGCTCTTGCACCCCGAACTCTGGCTCCTCTCAATGTTTCACCCTTTGCACTATGCACCTAGTCAAAGAAACCCAGAGCCAAAGTATAAATTCTGTTATTCCTCACTAAGATGCAACACATTGCTGGAGCAGGTCACTGGACAGAGGTGGACAGAAAATTCATTCAGTGTCCTGGCCCACAACAAACTTTAGTGAAATCAGAACTTCCTTCATTTCCTAGATAAGAAGAACATACTACAGCTGTCTGCCTCTGAAGTTTGTGTAAAACATCTGAACTACAAAATATACTTAGGCCCAATCAAGAGGCAGGGAACAAAGAGTAGGGAAGCACTTTGTGACCAGACACACATCCTCTTAACTAGTTTCCATGTAAAGGCTTTAGAAAAATCTTGTTCATTATTACTTATTCAAAGTATGTCTCAATTGTTCACTGATAGCTTATTATTGTCTACAAGTGGTGCACTACAGCATCAAACAGAAAAAAAATACAACCCACTTACTCTACTTGAGATATTCTGAGATTTTTCTAACATCCAAAGTATTGCAGTTAAAGGAATCTTTACATGTATTTTCATCAGGAAAAAAAGTACCTTAAAAAACCTTACTAGTACAGCAGCTACTCCAGCAGATTACTGTTCTCTGAGGGAGAACAGGTTAAGTAAAGGAAAACTTTTTGACTTGTAGGATTTCTGAAGCAGAAGAAACTTTTAAAGTTAAAACAACTTATATAGCTTCTCTAGAATCCTTGAAATGCTAATTCATAATTTTGAATGCTCTTGTAAAACATGTGACAGTGATAACTCAAACTGGATTTACTCACTGACCCTTTGTCTGCTGATGGCCTAAAGTAAATGCCATTGGTAAGCCTCCTTCTAGAGACATGGTATGTAGAATTCCAATTGTTTCAAGTAGGCACTTGTAATTCAGAAAACTCCTAGGCAGAAATTTATTGACTGACAACAAATTAAAAACTAAAGATATTTACTACATTTCACCACTATTTAACATGGGGATATGGGTGCTTCCTGAAGGGAATCAAAGGGTCATAGTATAGTTTGGGTTGGAAGGGACCTTCAAAGACCATCTAGTCCAACCCCCCTGCAATGAGCAGGGACATCTTAAACTAGATCAGGTTGCTCAGAACCACATCCAGCCTGGCCTTGAATGTCTCCAGGGATGGTGCATCCAGCACCTCTCTGGCAAACTGTGCCAGTGTTTTACCACCCTCATTGTAAAGAATCTTTTCCTCACATCCAGCCTGAATCTCCCTCTTTTAGTTTAAACCCATCACCCCTCATCCTACCGCAACAGGACCTGCTAAAATGCTTCTCCTCATTTTTCTTATAGGCCCCTTTTCAGAACTGAAAGGCTGCAATAGGATCTCCCTGGAGCCTTTTCTTCTCCAGGCTGGACAATCCCAACTCTCTCAAGCCTTTCCTCCTAGGAGAGATGCTCCAGCCCTCTAGTCATTTTTGTGGCCCTAAATGAATGAGCAGCCACTGTCTATGTTCATATATTTAATGAATGGGATGAAAATAAGGATTGCATTCATAAACTGTACTCACTGCAAAGGTTTGACATGAGAAACAGCATTCAGAAAGCTACTACTGACAATCACACATACAGATTGCAATAAAAGTTGCAACTAGTTTTCAGAACTACCACTGTACATTGCATACTAAAGTTATTCACTAGACACAATAAATAAAAAAAATACAGTTTTAGAAAGCTACACCACAAAAATACATGTTGACTTCCATTTCTTGTTCTCTTTATTTACCCCATAATACTTTGTGCCATGTCACCCTGTCTGTGAATACCTAAAATTAAAATGTAAAAGAATAAGCAGTGGCTTTATTCAACTTCTAAGCATAGATAATACCATACCTTAAATACATCAAACTATGATGTAATTCTTCATGTAGTTTTCTCTCATTTCTTACTATGATTAGCAGGGAAGTAATTAACATTTTACTATAATTCATCCTCAGAGCTGAAATCCTTTTAATTGTCTAGCCCCCTCCTCATCCTCTCTTCCCAGCTTTTCTCTCACATGCACTACAGATCCAGGCTAGTAACAACACTACGCGTTCTTGTTAAACACATTAAATAAATCAAAACATTTAAATATCTCACGTTTTGCATGAAAGTAGGTGGTTATTGCTATTTAGTAACTTTGTATGCTTAATCATAACCAAAGCTAGCATAAAGTTACTGCATTCCTTTAGCAAATCTCTGATCCTGCAAAACAAATACATCCATTATTAAACCATCTCTACTCACCACGACACTCAGATAGTTGCTCACATTCCTTGACATCACACTAAGAAGAAATCTGGGGGAGATGCGTGATACTCCTAGCAGGATTCCTGCATCTAGCTGCAGTGTCGTATTTTCACATCCAGCGACAAAGGCCTGTTGGAGCATTAACAAAGCGTGCAGACCAGGGATACACAGGCATTGTGCTGTTTGCTGGATCACAGTGCTGTTTTGTCATTTATTTGCTAAACTAATCCCAAACCGCTGAGTCTACACATTTGTTAACACATTTAGACCACATACTGTCAATGGAACAGCTATTTGAGCTGTCAGCTGTATTTATTTAGAGCTGTCAGCTCTAACACCCAGAGTGATTTATAGTATACCTTTTTGTTCATGCAGCTGATGGAAATGCTCAAAATAGTACCTAGAAATAGGCTTGACAAATCAAAACATATGACTACACAACACCATTTCTTACTCCTACGTTTGGAAATGCATTGGAAAGCACTCATAAAGTTGTTAATTGTCTCTTGATGCAGGGGTTGTCCTGCAAATTCCCAATGTAGCTATGCAGAAGTTTAATTTTACATAATCATGGGCTAGGAATCACATTTCAAACTCAGGGTGATCTGATGCCACTTTGCAAATGTCAAGGTGTGGTGTTACTGCACATACAATTAAGAAGATGGGATGAAATTGGAACCACAATCGAAGTTTCTTCCTGCCCTGTTAATTTGTACATTAGAAATGTAATCATTTAATTGAACCTGTTATCACTTACTCTCTGTAGATTTTCACAGATATTTTCACCAAAAGCAATGTCAAGTTACAGATGAGGTTGCAGTGAGCAGAATTATATTTTAGCAATCACTACACATGCATTCCCTTCCTAAGGAAAGTTTGGCACAGAAACACCTTCCTTAGCTATCACCAATTACACTAAGTATCCACTGCGTGACCATACACGCCTCCACAATATATCCCTTGCAACAGTATTTGTATTACAGCAGAAAATAGGCACCCCAGTCACAGACCAGGATCTTCATTGTGTTAAATCCTGAATAAACACACATCTAAACATTTAAGCCAACACAAGACAAAATCCACAGTCACTGCAGCTTTATAATTTCTTTGGCAAGAAATTAATTAACTTGAGTATTAATTTTAAAAATTTCCATGTTTACTCTAAGTAAGTAGTATAAAGAAATTAACTTCCCTTCTCGCATGCAGCCCTTATCACCCCTTCCTCTAGTACGACAGAAGCGAAGAGGGGAACTTTGCTTTTCTCATTTGATATATTCAGTCCTGATTGGATGCTCCCAGAAATTGTCTCATTTGTGTTGCAGCCTTCAGACGAACAGACCATAACTCTAAAGGGCTGATCTGTGCACACTGATGAATTTTAACTCAGAGCTGTAGGCTAGGAATCAGTAATTATTGCATTTGGATGCCTCACCCTGACACATTGGCCTGATCCTCACTCAGCCCCTGCTCAGAGAAACCCCATGGAGCTCAGCACAGCAGGATCTTCCCCCATCCTGATTTCTCGTGCTGTCAAAAAGCCCATGTCACCTTCCATCATAGCCCCTCTGAAAACACCTGCATTAAATCATAAATCACATTCTCCCCACACCTTTGGAAACATAGCTGTCCGACAGCTGTTTGAGACCTGGCTGGCTCTGACTGGAAATGCTCTGTCTGCTGCTGTGGCTCAGCCTGTTGTTTTGCTCCTACGTGCCCAGTCCATATATAAGGAGCTGCTCAGTTCTTGAAAGGTTTGGGTTAAATGCCATACATGCAGGCAGGAAAGGTGATACAGAAAGTGGTGATGAGCTCCACACCCATACTACATTTAGACGAATTCACGTATTCAAACTCCATGTTGAACCACAGAATCATAGAACGGTTAGGGTTGGAAAGCACCTTAAGATCATCAAGTTCCAACCCCCCTGCCATGGGCAGGGATGCCTTCCACTAAACCATGTCACCCAAGGCTCTGTCCAACCGGGCCTTGAACACCGCCAGGGATGCAGCATTCACAGCTTCTCTGGGCAACC
>JANHGB010013809.1:0-62518 GCA_026283785.1 Coracopsis vasa | reverse complement strand
AACCCTTTCCAAGCATATGAAGGACAAGAAGGTGATTAGGTATGGCTGACATGGACTTATGAAGGGGAAAATCACATTTAACCAACCTGATAGACTCCTACAGTCAGATGATGAGAATAGAGGATGACGGGAGAGCAGTGGATGTTGTTTATTTCAACTTCAGAAAGACTTTCAATGCTGTTTCCCATAATATAATCAAAGACCAACTGAATTACCAACCTCAAAGGTTGATACTAGGGCCAACTAAGGTCCCCATTACAACCTAGTCTATATAACAGACCCCACTAGAGCAGTTTTCCTTCTTGCAACTTTTCCCCCCAGATTGTTAGTTTCTCTGACAGGATTAAATATAGGCTTAGTCAGAAAAACAGTTTCAGTAGTAAGGAGGGGCAACCTTTTTAAACAGTTTATCTGTGATTTTCCATTTATGAGAGCTCCTTTTATGCTTGCAAAGAGTTTTCCAATTTTGAACAGCAGATACAGTTACTTCTGTCACAAAAGCGGGGAGGGGGGAAACCTGAATAACATCTTTGTTTGGAGGAAAGTCATCTTCCTTGAGAAAAGAAAAACAAACAAATAAAAACCCAAATATTATGCAAGGACAGAGAGCCACAAAGCTGAGTAGCACTTGGCAGTATGGAACAGGTTGTACCCTGGCAGTCCTTCCCGGAGTTGCTGCCTTCCTATGCTTCACTGCTTCCTTTTCTCTTCTGATCTGTGACGGCACACTCAGTGCTAGGAATCTTCCTCTAGGGAAGACATGCTATTTCCTTTTGTCTCCTTTTTTAATTAAATTCCTAATTGAGTGTCTACAAAGAAGAGATTTGAGATATCAAAAGTGGAACCATCACCACCTCTTGACAGTGTGGGATGATGTGGAGAGATGCAAAAAAGCTTCTGATGATCCTAAAGCCCACATTGTATCTTTCCCTCAAGAAGAGGAATAGATTGTTGACAAGTATTCCCTGGCACCACAGGCAATACAAGGGCTTGATGGCCCACCAAGCGAAGTGTTGTCTCCTGTTACCAGTTCAACAGTTCAACAAAGGCTCAGTTCAACAAATCAGATAGACAGGCTTTCATTAAATCTATATTTAAATGTGGTGCTGAGTAGGAATGGATTTAAACACACAGCACAGAATGAGCCCCTAACTGGAACTTCCAGAAGAATTTTGTAGGGAAATGTGTTCCAAGCAGCGTAGTCAAACAAAGTGTGCCTATTTTACTTAATCACCTTATCAAAACCAATGGTTTATGCTATTCCCATAAGAGAATAACAGCAATCTTACACAAGGTGCTCTCCTGAAAGATGTGGATCTTTTTATACTTAGGGAAATCAAAGTCTCACTTCTCCAAGTACATAAATACTAACTGAAATTATACAGGGACATATAACCTTTATGAGTACTAAGCAATACCGTGTAGACCAATACATTAGAGAAATCACTCAACTGAACCACACCTTGCAGATATGTAGGCATAAAAAATTATCATTTGATTAGTCCCTTTGAATTCAAAGGGGTTATTCTGAAAAGAAAAATTATCCAGTAAGCCTAAGAACCAAACTTTCTGAAGGTTAAACACTCAAATACCTTGATGGAGAATGTTATTCTATATTGGGCACAAGCATTTCAAAAATTGGATCAAAGTAATGGAAACTGTCAGGAAAGCAAGAAAAAACTGATACTCAGTGTCATAGAATGGAAACAGCTTAAAAAGATTTAAAGGATATTTTGTGTTCTAGCATTAAAACCAAATTTTGTGAGTCAAGAAATAGGACATGATACTGTTACTGTTACTCCGTCAGATAGTGTCTACAATCACCAACAGAGAAGAGAGTCCCACTGTGCCTATCAAATTAACTTCTGGTCTAAAGAGCGTATCTAATAAAAAAATAATAGATGGATTGGCTTCCATTTTGGATCTTTCTGAAACAGGTTTGATTTCTGTAAATAAGAAACTCTAGCTTTGAGTGGTCTGATCCAGGAAAACAGGATGATTCAATTCTGTTGCAATACAAGTTACAACAGCTTTTCCTCCCTCTTTTACTCACCCCAGACACTAGTCTCGGTCTACTGGTGCTGACATGCGCAGCTTTTGTAAGGAACATGTGTACATACATACATATATATGTGTATATCTTTTTTTATTATTATTTTCCCCAAAACTTACAGTCTGTCACTTCAATCATAAACACCACATTCAGTCACCTCAATGGGCCAATTATTCCAGAGGTAGGGACCACAGAGAAAAATAAAGCAATATCACAGCAGAGAAAAACAAATGTGTGCTGCTCAGCATCACAGGAGACAAGAGCAACCCAGATCAAACTATGAAAAGTCACAGCCAGGAAGGCACCCAATCTTCTTCTTGCTTTAGCTCTTTTCAGAGCTTCCATTTTGAGGGCATCATACTTATACTCTAGAGAGTTACTGTTTCCTTTGATTCTGGTAAACGTTCAAAGCTCCAAAGTAAGACAAGGTCAAAGTTTGAATGAGCCTGGCAATAGTATGATTTAGAATGAAAAACTAATGAAAAGCTCCATTTTTTCAAAATAAAAAAAGCCAAACTCAACCTGTAATCCAGCAACTGATCCACATAAAACTGAGTAACTTGAAGCTCCTTCAAATCTGATTTATTCAAGATAAACTTTGCAAAGTTTAAGTTGCAACAGCTGAAGTGTGGACAATACATAGATCCCTGTGCACCACAGCAGTTCTCCATTAAACTGTTAGTCTCCTCTCCACTAATTGGGTTTGGCTTGCAATAAGGGTTTTACAGACAGATTAATCATGCTTTGGACACAGCACACTAGTGGCAAGATGGAAAATGTTATTCTAACTATTGAATGACTGCAGTTCTGCCACTTTAAGCTTCCTCATCTCTTTTCCTTATCCAAAAGTGAGACTTGAAACACTCCTGTTTTGATTTCTGAATTCATGAAATCATAAGCATCACCAAGGACTTCACATGCTCCGTATCTTGATTTGTGAAATGATTGCATAAGCAATTTAGAGGAAATTTCTCAAGACTTGCAGGCCTTGGCACTGATCTGACAGAAAAGGGAAAATACATGTAATTTATGGCTAGCTCAGAGTGCCAAACACTGGACAAAGCAAAGAAGAGCAGGTTATGTTAGCATTACGATTGTGTTAAGCAGTGTATGAGGGGGATAAAACCTGAGATTAAGAAGGGGAAAGACTTCTTTAAAAATAAAATTTAGGAGAGAAGGAAGCCACTTCTGATAATCACCTGTCCAATAAGACAGGCTTAAGCTCAGAAACCTGCCAGGCTGTGGTGGAAGTGGGTCTGCAACCCTTGTCTGCCTGGTTTGTGGAGAGAGGAGAAGATGCCCTTACTGGCACTTCCATGTATGGACCAGCACTGCCCTTCTCATGTGCCTGATGGTGACTCAGATCTCCAAGATCTGTGGAGAAACTTTCTTGTGGACATCAGCCAGATGTTGAATAAATAGCCTTTGAGGATTCACTGTGGCCCGGATCAGGCAAATGTCAAATGTGTCTCTGCAGTCTTCCTGCCTACCCTGTCCCCCTCACCTACCTCTTCACTTGCTCACACACACATCAGCTCTGCTCCCTGTTACTGTGAAGACTCATCTTCCTTATCTCAGGCACCTGGCATGGATGGAGGCAAAACCAAATGCTTCACATAAACGGGAAAAATTTCTGTTCTTTAGTCCCTTAGAATGTGATGACTCTAGATCCATGTTTCCATAAAGCATTTTCTTTCCCCTCATGTTTTATAAATGAAATCTAAAACAAAACAAAGAAAAAGAAATCACAGAGAAAATGCAGCTCACAAGAACAGTGTTTCCCCTTCAGGCTTCCTTGGAGCTAATTTTAGATCCAGACACAAATTCTTACCAGCTCAGAACCATCAGGGAGAAAAAAAAGCCTCCATCTGCTCCCTGACTTTCTAGTCATCCCTTTTCTGCCAAGGAAACAAAGTGTTATTGATAGAGAGAATCAAAATCTTCCACTACCCCTACAGAGAGGAGAAGCAGAACATGCCTCTTTGTAAATGTCTGAGATATTCAGCTGTCACTCAGTTCTTGTATGACTTGAAGGAAGTTACTTTGTTTTGCTGTTCTTCTCAGTATGCCTCTCTGTGACCTGTCCTTCAAGTCAAAGGTCTGCTTTCTTCTCCTGCACCAAGGAGCACACCTCAGGCAGTTTCAAACTGAAGCCCTCTTCAAAAGTCTTACACAGACCTCCTTCATTTCTGTCTCACCCTTCTTTCAATCTCATTCCTGTCATGCTCTCTCTTGCCAAGTCATCTTCCAGCCCGCATCAGTGATTCTTTCCTTCACAGCAATTTGTCTCCACCTTCTTTAGTTCTCTTCTTCACTCTTTGTCCCACTACCCCATCTTTCTTTTCCCAAAGCTAGATCTCTTGTCCTGTTTATTTCAGGCTTTTCCTTTGCCAGGTCTTTTTTTTCCACCTCCTTCCAAGGGGGTGGGAAGAGCACCTCTGCAGTCTGGCAAGCCATTAGCAAGCTCTCCTGCACCTCTCCATGTTTCTCCTATTCACATCGCACCCTGGGCAGCATGACTTATGCAGATTGCTGCAGGAGAAACCATGTTTAAGAGACAACAACATCATACAAAGAAGTCATTCAGTTCTCCAAGAATGGCAGAAAGGGAACTTTTGTTTGCTGATACTGAGCAGTAGCGCAATTAATGCATTTCATTTATCAGCAAGTGTCAACCCCAAGCAAGAACATTTTTGCATGATGGACTTTAAGCACATGCATCCAATTGACTTTGGTGGGATTTCCCATCAGCAGTACTTCCACAAGTGGAAATGCTCACTGGATCCAGAGCAAACACAGACATGACCCTCACGCAGCTGAACTCCCACTTCCACCAGCTTCTGAAGACAGCCAAGAAGTGGCTGTAGCTGCAATAGAAGTTGTCAGTTTGAGACTGGGGAGAACAAAACCACATGGTGGTTTTGTTCTGTTGTGGCAACATTAGGAACGAAAGCAGTAAATAGGCAGGAGGGATGTTAAACAGCTCTCCCTGCACACACTCATCCATTCAACATGTGAATTGGCAAGTTTTCCCTGTTATTTCCCATACACATCATCATAGTTTAACCCCAGCTGGCGACTCAGCCCCACACAGCCACTCACTCATTGTCCCCACGGCAGGATGAGCAAGAGAACTGGAAGAGTAAAAGTGAGAAAACTTGTGCGTTGAGATAAAGACAGTTTAACAGGTAAAGCAAATGCCATACACACAAGCAAAGCAAAACAAGGAATTTTATTGCCTACTTCCCATGGTCAGACCATGTCCAGCAAAGCAGGGCTTCATCATGGGTAACAGTTACTTGGGAAGATGAATGCCATCACTCCATCGCCTTCTTCCCCCAGCTTTACATGCTGAGCATGACACCATATGGTATGGGATATCCCTTGGGTCAGTTGGGGTCAGTTGTCCCACTGTATCCATTCCCAACTCCTTGTGCATCCCCAGCCTGTTCGCTGGTGGGGTTGTATTAGGAGCAGAAAAGGCCTTACCTCTGTGTGAGCACTGCTCAACAGTAACTAAATCATCCCTTTGTTATCAGCACTCTTTCCATCACAAATTTAAAAGGTAGCCCCATACTAGCTACTCTGAAGAAAATTAACTCCATCCCAGTCCAAACCAGCACACACCTACGTTTGTGAAAAGAGTATTCCCCACAGAAACATCCTCACTGTGCAGACGGATACGCATTCAAGTTGCAAGAAGAATAATTCATAAAAATCAATGTTAATAAATTGGGTCTGGCACAGTCAGTCTTGGCAATGGCCATATCCTTTCCTGGTTAACACAGTTCTAAGACTGAAGGCATTCTAGCTTGAGACACATTATCAACACTCCTAGTGCACCAAATTACTTATCACCATGGGTGGCTTTCACAGTGATTTTTATTTGATGTATTTATCAAGTACATTAATATTAGTGAATTCCTAAATGAGCTATATCCCTTATGCTGTTCAGATAGATGTCTGTGGAAACTGGGATTTCTTAGTATTCCCCTTACACTTTAAAATCTGAGACGTGTAATTATTTACCATACAGCCATGCTGTGTTCAGCTATTACCACTTACTTGTATGTAAAGTCATAATAAACCTTTTTCTCTTGTCAGTGTAACATTCTTCCTCCAATCTCTGATAAGACATCACAGCAACTGCTCCACAGTACCCTAGATTTGCCATCCAGAAATCTGGTTAGCTTATTTTCAGTGCAATAGAATAGTTTATTGTCTTGCTTTAGGGGATTGTGATTCTATTTTTAATTAATATAGATTTATATCCTCCTGTTACCACCAGGTTCAGACTGCATTTTCTCAAAATGGATTCAGGACAGAAAGAAATGTGGAAGCAAGCAATGAATCCTATTAAACCTGAAATAGGGTGTTTTAGCTGTATTCACAAGCCAGCCTGGTTTTGAGGTTTAACCCAACTCTTGCAAAGAACATCCAGTCTTTACTGCATTATAGAATTCATGAGATGTTTTCAGATTACAAAAGAAAAAAGGGCAAATTCTATTCCAGTCTCAGTCATAAGACAATTTTTTCCTTTTGATGAATGCATCCTATGGGATTGATCTATGAGGATGCTCAGAGTTCTCTGTCCTCACTAGTTCTCCCATCCCTCTCAAAGCTTAAGTTTTAAGTTGATGAAGAAAATTGTTTGAAATTGGAAGGATTTAAACTTTCCCTTAACTCTTTTTTTGGAACAAGATTCAAGGAAGATCAGGGCTATACAGACCTTTAGCACCAAGGAAAACCCCACAGCTGCTTTATTTGAAATGTATTGAAAGAGGGCAGTGCCTTCGCAACAAAAGAATTCTCTAGTTTTCTTGAGTGTTGGGGTGACATTTAGGCCTCAGTGAAGTAAAAAAGACTCCCTTGAAATTAAGATTTCAGCCCTTCACATTATCCATTAGTACAGACCACTGAAAACCTGATACTCTTAAACAAAATTGCCATTCTTTCATTTCCCTTCAAACCCAATAACTCTTTCCATGTTGTTGCAGCACAAGCAGACAAACACAAGTGATGTAGCTATTATTTTGGTTTCCTGCTATCTCCTTTCCCATTCTCAAGGATCTTTGCTGAGTTTTGCCCCACAAAGCAAATTACAGCACGCAGTGGGAGTGTTTGATTCCGGAGCAGTGACTCTGGAATCTTCCTCTTTTCTCACTAGACCTACTTGTTAAAGCTTTAGCAACTGAAAACTTCTTATTTTTCCTTTTATGAGGGACAAAGAGAGATTAAATGCCATCATAAAGGATAGATACATCATTTCAGGTAGAAGATTCTCATCTTCTTGGCAGCGTTTAATCTCTCTTTGATGCTCACATGGGCAGCTGGCTTTTAGGTTTTGCAAAGCTCTGTTCTGTGTGATAAGCAACTCAGGAATGAGGATTTCCTGGGTGGGATGAAGGGATGCACAGGTTCAAGTCTGCACTGCCCCACTTTGTGAAGTATGGAAATCAAGCTCCTAAAAACATCAGTACATATGCAAAGAAATCCTCTGAGAGTTGCTGCTTCTTTACCTGAGGGAAGCACAAGCAAAGACTGATTGACAACCCTACAGCTGAGAAAAGCTTTCCAGAAGCATTTATGGAGTATGTCTCCCCCAGGAATGCAAGTCCACCTTGAGACCTTAAGGCAAGAGTGCCATGTTAAATTTGGGTATGATGCCTTGCCTCATTTTACAATGTGAAAAAATTTAACTCTTTGTCAGGCTACAGAGAATAAGGTGACAGCACAGACGCTGGGCAATTCAAATAGAAGTGTATATGAGGTGAATATGACTAGTGGCTGGTTACTTACTGGTACCAAGTGGAGCACATCATTTCACTCATGGTTCAGTGGTAGCAGCACTGCGGGTGAAATGCTGCCACAGCTGAGATTTAATACCCCATCTCCTATGTTTTCCATCAGTTCAGAGCACCACAGGACTTGTAAATTCCCTCCCTTTCACAAACAAGTATTCCCATGTGCAGTGGATTTTGTTGTGGGAAGGGGCTGATAGGCCAGCAGTTAGAACCATCTGGTCAGTGTTTAATGAGAAGCTGAAGCTATAATACAAGCATATTTTATTTATTCAAGGGCTCTCCTCCTGGCCAGCAGCCAGCTCCCAGGCTCCCTAAGCCATTTTCTCCTCCCCATCAGCTTTAGAGACTGATGCAGTAATTTAAGCATTGAAAGAGCAGGATCTCAGATAAGTCATCTCTCTCACCTTACATTTCTGTCCTGCAGACACAAGCCTTACCTTCCTCACCCAAGGGTTATGCACTGGGGTGACAGGCATGTTGTTGTGCACAACTCCTCCTCTGTCCATGCCAGAAGAGGCAGCAGTGCTCTGCAGCCATTTCCTCCATCCACTTCAGACAAGTGAGAGGTTTCAAAGCAGTCTCACCTGGTTTAGTGGGGCTACTGCACTCCTGCTTTCCACTTGGGCAGATATACCCACCACATCATTTGCAAAGGTGTTGATTTTCAGAGAACTCCTTTCCTGTACTAACCTCATCTTACAACTGCCGGTGTGCTACTGGCAGGGCAGGAGTCACACCTGGTGGGAAAAGTTCAGCTTAGACTGGGATGAACTTTTGATGAGCTTGTCTCCACTACAAGCTGCCTCAACCCAGGAGATGTGGAGCTGGAGCTTAGGAGGAAGCGGCAAGCCTCAGCGAAGGATTGACAATTGTGGATTGACTGAGGTCAAGCTAATGGGGATGCATGACTTCTAGTCAGAGCAAACGTGTCCATTCTGGCAGAGCACTCTCAAGCTGTTTGCCAAAGCTGGTGTAGACATGCCTATAGAGTAGCTTCTTTCTGCAGCACATCCTGTGCTCTTCAAACACTTGCTTGCCACAGCTCTATGTGTTCAAACTATATCCATTCAGCAGCTGGCAGATAAGCCATTATCATGTATCCATCGTGCCCTGACCTCTGAGAAAAACAACTTGACTACTGACCTTATCAGGGTTGTACTGAGAAATCTCTTAGATGGAGGACTAAATAACCAACTACTCGTCTCCCTCCTGCCTCTACAGGAACAGAAAGCATTAGTCAAGAGTGCAGGGCTTGCTCTTTCTGGTACATGCAGCAGACAATTCACAATTCAGCTTTTCACAGCTTTTCCTTGAGCACAGCCTAGAAGACTTAAAAGCCTTTGATAATAACCAGAAAAGATCCCTTAAGAAATAAATCAACCAATCTTTTTGTGAGTGCAGTTTTGAAATGTCTTTTCACATGGGGGTTTCCAGCAATTCTACATTTGGATGGAAAATTGTGTCTGTAATTTAAGTTGCTGACGCATTTGCTCCTCGATCCATCCTCTTCCATTAGTGGGGTTTGGTTTTGGTTTGAGTGTTTTCCTCCATGAAAGAGACTTTCCAAAGAGTGTCTAAAGTAACCAGACCAGGATAGGATATGTATGAATTTAGACACCTTTGCAGTTACACAGTTCCTGAAAGTAGGCAGAAGATGTAGATGGGGTCATATCTGCACAAAGTTCACCTAAATAGTCATGACTATTATAGCAATATATAGCAATGACTATATTTTTTCCCCATTGATTTCTTCCATATCATTTGAACTGTGATGAACTTGCATTGATATTCTAGCTGAAAGCTAGTAAACAGTCAAATTGTTGTTTTGAATACCCAAGTTTTTCACTTCCTTTCTGCTCAATAGCTTCATTTATCAAAAGAAGCAAGAGAAAACCCCACAGAACTACTTAAAATAGCATTCCAGCCAGCATATTGGCTTCACTACCATGTCAACTGTATGCAGACTCTCAGCAGTCAAAGAAAGTCTACAAATCTGCTTGAGGATAATGTCATTAAAAAAGAAAAAAGAACCATATTTGATTCCCAAATTAAACACCAGTGTCTGGTTCTTAAGAAATAAGAGTCACTGTTATAGCTACTGTTTATTAAAAATCCTAGAAACCCCAGCTAAAACAGCTAAAACATTGGATTTAACTTTCAGTTCGCCTGACCTAGCCTCCTATGTCTGATAATAATTCTTGCCCTGTGCTTCAGAGGAACTGGCATCCACAGTGTTGCAAATAAAAGGCAGCTCCAGAGACTTGAGACCCAGAAGCAATCAATTTATGCTCAAACACTCCAGTATTGCTCCCATTGACACGTAAATGCCTGTTGATTTCAGTGTGGCAGATGCTTAGATATAAAGTGGGTTTTGCTGCTTTACAGACAGTGCCAGTAAGCCCTTATTTCTTTTGGCATTAATGGCATTGTATTTGATCATACAACCTCCTCTCATATAGGAAGTATGTAGACTCATGCTTTATCTTGTGTACCAAATAATCAGATACAAAACGGCTCATGAAGGCAGCTGGAGACAAAGTCCATTCCTTCGCCTATAGAAGAAGTCTGGCTGAAGAGGCTTTTCTTTTTGTAAATCTGCTCAAATATATTAAGCCTGGTTTGAAAGTTTGTGTAGAACACCATTTACACAAGCACAAGAGAAGCAAACTCCATGACTGTTATGTTATTGCAGCCGGGTGTTCCCTGCTTCTTACCATGCCCAGAAGCATTTACAAGCCTGTCTGCACCCCAAGACATGGCTGTGGAGGCTGGATAACCTGGTCTTTTCTAGGGACGTAGCAGGGACTATTAATACCATCTACTTCTGTCAAGCTCTAGAATCAGTGTTATAACAAATCCCTTGTAATCCATAGGATGATTCAGGAATGAAAGAGAGAAAGAAACATTAAAGAGGACATAAATTTAAATCTGCAGGGGTTTTCTGCACAGGAGTTTAGAGGAAATTCTAACTACACAGTTGCTTACCCACAATAGGGCTGAGAGCAGCAAGTGTTCTCCATAAAGCAGTAACACAGTTTTGCTTCAGTTATTAAGGAAATTCCTTTTCCTTGAGGCATCTTGGCAGCAGCAATCTAAGAAGACAGATGCTCCTGAGAAGAGGTAACCTGAATTCATGAAGTTGTCTTATGCTCTTCAAATGCAAGTGTATTTTATGTCTTTGATATTAAATGACCTTTGGAACAGCACTTTATATTTATCCCAGATTGACAATAACTGAGAGGCACAAACTACATAAGGCTGAAAAGTATTTCATGCAGGGACATGAAGTGAAATAAGTAAGTGCTTGTTACCAAGAATCTGGCCATGCTAAGCAGATCTGTCAATCCCTTCCCCAGGCAGGAGGGTGACAACTGGTAGCAACTGGGTGAGTCCCTGCACTGTATCCCCAGTTTTCAACATAGCTGAGTCAGTGCAGTTAATGCAGCCTATAGCACACAGGTGTCATTTCTCCATGATGCAGGATGGCAATCTACCTCATAGAAATTATCTATGAGTAACGTTTCTTCTCAAAGCCTCTTTGTCAAATCTGCAATCGCTCTTCTGCACAAACTGACAGAAGAGAGTTTGCAACCACTTTGATTCACACCAGCCCCACTGGTGAGTTGTACCTCACACAGACATGAAAGCATAAGCTATACAGACATGGGCACAAAGCCCCAGGTCTTAGTAAGCAGTAAGAATGTAAATGTCTAAGCAGTACCAAGATGTCTCCTTGAGTTTGCAGATAATATGGGATGATACTTTTAAGAACTGTGAACAATCTGTGCCTCCCTGTGACAGTAAACTTAGAACTACGCAAGAAAAGTAAGATTAATCAGGGCTTCCCACTATGGGGGATCCTATCTGTCACACAAGGAGAGCAAATGGGGCCTATGTATGGGCACTTACATCCTCTCCCTCCAACCTCTACCACCTTCCTCCTTTAAACAGAAGGCATCTTTTGCAGTGCACAAGTTTTGCTGGCCCTCAGGGAAGGAGTATCTATGCTGCCCACTCCTGAGCAGCATCTACTGCAACCTGGAGTCCTCCACAGTCATCCTCACTGTGCCTTTTGGGAAGCAGCTCTTTTGTCCTCCCTCACCCTGCAAACAGCAAGCAACAACAGGAAAACTTTTACATAATGACTTGCTGAGATCCTGCCAGGGACAGGGCACTGAGATCCATCTTCTAGGACAGCATCTAGCAACAGCTTTGACATGTTCTTGCAGAGATACAGAGCATAAACTGTGATGGGGTTCTAAGTCCAGCTCTGAGCAGCTCAGTGGTTCCCTCCTTCAAAAAGTCTGCAAAATCTCCATTGACAAAAATACTAATTTCACTGCCAGGTTTTCAGATACTTAGAGAAATTAACAATATAATCTGCATTGGGATAATACATATCCTGTAGTACCTGCTGTAAGTGCTGAAAAAATGCATCTTTTCCACCAAAGCTTGTTCACTTGATGTAAGGGCAGATAGAAGAAGAAAATGTTTCCTAGAGCCATAATTTAAAATCTTATTAAACAAATTGGAGTAATGTATTTGTTAGTAAAGAGCTATTGTATCCACACAGTCTCAATATGATGAAATAAGGAGCTCACTGTGGCAGGGGAAAAAATACCACCAGTGCGCTCATGTGTGCAGTAAGCCAGCAGAATTATTCACTCTGGCATCTTACAGTGATAAGCATCTCAAGACACACTGACAGACAAGCAGGAGATGTAAAACTGTAACACAAGATCTGTGTCACATCCAGCCTTGCCGCTTCACGGGCTGCCAGGAACAGCCGCGATGACAGGGAGGGACAGGAACAGGAACGTGCTGCAGTCACTGAGGTGTCTGGAAGGACACAGGAACAGCTTTCCTTCTGAAGAGGAAACAGCATATAAGAATAAATATGTTAACAACATTATGTTTTGTAAGTTGACATCAAGGGACAGAATACCAGGTATTGTATGTGCTTATCCTCAGGAACATGCACCGTTCTCAATTTTTTCCTGTGAGCATTACTTAGAATGAAAATAGAAGATTTCATTTTTCCTCTGTAAAGAAAGACATATAATCAGCTTACAGGCACCACACTTTCTCTCATTCTCCTTATATTTAAGACCTGCTTTTCAACTCACCAGTCCTGGTGTTTACCAGTTGTTACCCTGTCTGAGAACTCTTACTGGGCTGGCTTAGTTTTGAATTCAAATTCCTGCTCAATTTTCACTACACAAATAAATTTGACCAATCAATCTACCCTGGTCCCTAGCCAAGGTGAGATCAATTAATCACCTGTAAATTAAGATAGATGCACATCTGCTGCAAATCACTGTAGTTCTCTAAAACCAAAGAAAAACAACTCCGTTATCTCCACTAGGGACTTGGTTTTAATGGATTATCATAGACAAAACAACAAAGCAGGGATACAGCAGATGTAAGGGTGTGATGGTGTAAGACAGTGGCAATGTTGGCAATGACCACAGCCTGCAGGGCCAACACCACCACCACCAGACTTTGCAGCTTCTCCTGCTGCCACGATTGACCCTTTCCTTCACTAAGCTGTTGTAGGAAACAGTATCTAGTGTTAACTCTCCTGTGTCCTTTGGGGCAAGTGCTGAGGTACCCTGAAAAGTCTTTCTATACCTCTGTGCACACTCATCTAGCAAAGAACAAAGGAGTCCTTATTTTACCTTCTTCTTGTGGTTTGCTTTTGAGAGTACTTGTTTTTTCCACAGATGCATGTAATTCAATATTTATGAATCAAAAAATGTGACAGGAGACAAGCAGCTGAGATTTAAAAAGAATAAGGAAGTATTTTCTCTGATTTCTCCTTCTGCCTTTTCTTCCCTGTCTGCTCGCCTAGTCTAGGCGATGTGCTTAGCTACTCAGATATTTCAAACCGTCTGTGGAAACAACATTCATTGCTACATACTGCTATCTAGTGGTAAAACTGCAGGTGTTTGTGGTGGGAATGAAGGGTCACCAAGTATCCTCCCAGATGCAACTGGTTTTATACACTAAATGTCTCTGCTGCGGTAACAGAATCTGTGACCCTATTAATATTCATTACCCTTAAATAGCCAGCCCAAGTAAAAAGAATGTATTTAGTAAAATAGAGCCATTTAAAATTGTACTTCATACACTGTGCATTTTACTGTGCCTGAAGGAAGTGTTTTCCTTTGGACCAATATGTGAGTCTAGCCCCATATGATTAAGGAAGATGAAAGGAGGGACTGATTTGCAGAGATAAATGAATTTCCTTCAGAAGGATGGAGAAGTTTATGTGATAGAAGAGAGATTACAGACCTCTGTTCTTTTGGGTCTTGCTCCTTGAAGGAGCAGGGCCTCCTGTTAAATTGTAGCTACCGTCGGTCATCTTTGCTGATGAATCAAAGAGTGGTTGAGGTTGGAAGGAACCTCTAGAGATGATCATGTTCAATCCCTATGTTCAAAGAGGACCACCTAGAATCAGTTGCCTAGGCCCATATCTTAGGTTTTGAACACCTCCAAGGAGAGGGACTCCACAACCTCTCTGGGCAACCTGTGCTAGTGCTGAGTCACCCTCACAGTAAGAAGTTAATGTTAGATGAGACAATTTCTGCTCTGTGACTGCCTGGCATAACCATTACCAACAGCAGGAATGTCTAAACACCCTTCTGTGTTCCAGTTTAGAAAGAGAAAGCCTAAATGTCTTGTAATTGGGAAGTCATGCGGTTTGAGGTTCTCATCTTTATTCCACTGAAGAGAATAATAAAGTCGCCTGTGGACAACTCATCCACATACATAATCTAAAAAGCACCAGACATTAATTGAACTAAGTTTGTAGTCGGGTCTTAAAAATGAGGACATCTTAAATTGAATTATCTGTCAGAAAATTGAATCACTGTCATTTCTCAAACACGAGTTCAGACTCTTGATCTGTATTACTGTAACAGCCACTAACCATCAGTGAGACATTATCCTGCAACCTGTCTTAATACAGACTTCTGTTTTTTCCTAGGTATTAAATATACTGCCTGAGCCATTGTTTTGTACAAGTTCTGCTTTCCTCCACTCAGTAGCAGTAAATACTGGGGATATAATTTTTGCTTGGAAACAGTTTCACAAAACAACTGTATTTGTGGAGCCTAATTCTGTTTTATTAACTGTCGCTCTTTCAATGTCCTCAATTTCTCTGAACAAAACTCATTCCACTCTCTGTGTGCCAGGTATTTACAAGGCTCCCATCATCATCTCTCCCAAACAAAATGAAAAGCAAAAGTGAATGAATGAAGAACTATGAACTGAGAAATTCAAGCTGTCCTTTGAAGGTTCACTGGGAAATTAAACAATCTGCTTTTCAGTTCATTGCTTCAACACTTGGGAAGCAAAATAATTTGGAAATGTAGTGTATCTTAATCAGTCTGCTGAAATTGTGCATCTGAAGATGAGCATAATACTGAAGATCTGTATAATACTGGTTCTGCATGAGACAAAATTAAGCAGAAGACAGACAGTTGAGGTCTAGGATGAGCATCTGCTTTGATAATGATCATCAGAGTGATTGTTCTTGAGGCAAATAAATCAAGATACCCTTCACTTTGCATCACAGCTGTGTCAAATGGAAATGGGAAAGCAGATCAAAGCAGGGATTGGAGGGTACAGTATGAGTGGAAAGCAGTTCTGGCTCAGCTTCTTGAAGCTTTTAAAAAGGTGGCGGAAAAGGTCAGAGAGGAGTTGATGCAAAAGCATTTACTGCAATGGATTATGCAGTAGGTCCTTCCAAATTGGTCAGGTAAAAGACATTCCATATCTTACTTTTTCCTCCAACTTGCACTTTTCCAACCTTTCCTGCAGTGGTATTGGCATGATTGTGCCAGGATTCCTTTGATGAGACACTTTAACCAAAGCTAGAGACAACCTAGTCCATGAGCTTCTGTCAGGTGAAGTTGCTGCTGCCCATCTGGCAATAACACACTACTTACTTTACCATGAGTTTACCATGCCATTAACTACACATATGGAGTGAACAGAGCCCCATTTCTTCTTAAGACTCATGTATGAATCGCAAGGATGTGGCTGGAAAGCATGTTACATAGATATTTGAAGCACCACCACAGTCTCAGACCTGAATTTTTGTCACAAAAATAATATCATATAAGAGATAAAGGATCTTGGACCTAGTCTAGTGTCTTGCATTTGATGCAGCATTGTACACAAGAGCACAGAGAAGGCAGGAACTTGAATGATTACTTTTCTTTCCCTTGCTTTCCCAGGCATTTTATTTTGTTCTGCCTTCATGCTTTTGAGACATAAAATCAATTGTTCTATTAATTGTAGTTCTTTGAGCATTTTCCTCAAAACACTGGTGCAGGATTGTTCCTTATGACTAAGTTTTCATTTCATGATTGTTGTCATATTGGTGTTTCCCTTTTTCAAGTCACTAAGCCAGCGTCTGAGGCTCCACAATGTAGTTGTGGTTCAGGTAAGAAATAGCGAACCATAATCAAGTGGGTTATAGGAGTAATTTAATCTAAAAAGGATCTGCATAGTGTCCTGCTTCACTGAACAGCAGGTGAGAGCTTGCTTTGCTCCAAAATGTCAGGTCAGTGGCTCTTCCCCCACTTCTGGGGTGCTGGATCAGGCTCCTTGGCTGGCCAGCCCTGCCACCATACACAGCTGGTTGGAGCAGGACAAGACCACTCTTTCCCACTGTCCTCTCCATTCCCAGCTCAGGAAAGCCCTCTTCAGGTGAGATCCTTTGAAGGCAGCCACAAGCTTTGCCTGTGCTCAGAGCTATCGATGCATAAATGCGTGGTTGCAAGTAGTTGGGTTTCTAGCCCAGCCAATGTATGGAACTGAAAATAGAAATGATAAAGCATCAGATAGACAGAGGCTGAAGCAAAGTTGCAAACAACACTAACCTACTGGCACAGCAGAAGGGATTAAAGATCTGCATTGATCAAACACTGAGTAGTACAATATGAGAGGACCAAAACCTTCTTCACAGCACTCCACACTTGAGTCATTCAAAATGGAAAGTTCGTATGGTGCCACTGTATCCTTAGCTGCGCTGTTACAGGTATTTGTCCTGCTGAACACTTATCCCTCTAAGCCATTAAGTGGGTACATCATAAAATACAAATATGTCAACCATCATCGGAAAGCAGATGAAGGCAGCAATTGCAGGTAATCCTCCAGCTGGAGCAGGCAGGAAAACAAGTGTTTCACAGTACCCTAATAATTGCCATGCCCAGTTAACTGGGAAAACTGCCAGGGAGCAGATTCACAGAAATGCATCTGAGCAATGAGTAAGTGACGTAAACTGTCTTAAGTACAGTAATTCATCTCAGTTTTGTCTGCAAGATGTTTCACAGCAGTGCCCAATATAATTGAATCAGTATCTGCTAGCATGCCTTTCCCAGGGGGGCAGCCATTAAATCCTTGCTGAGTTGTTGTCTTGCTGTGGTTAGGACTAAATGATTCAGGAGTAAAATACCTTCTATTAAAAAAACTATTTTACAGGGTTTGGACCAAATTTGACTGTCAGCTACAGTAGTGCTACATCAGTGTGTGATCACCCTGATACTGCACCCAAGTAAAAATCCACATTTTCAAGCTAGAGAGGAGCCAGAATTTCCAGCCTTTGAAAAGACTGCCAGCTCATTAGAAACTCCTGACTTGCTTCCCTGCCATGCACACACTCAAAAATGATGTTATAGTGGACAGTTAAAACGATAAATCTACAGAAGCAATAAAGTGAAAAACCACCTAGCCAGCACTCCAGCAGCCCAATGCTGGCCTGATTCCTCTGCTCAGGAAGACAGGGATGGCAAGTGTTTTGAATGCAAGGGAGACTTTCCAGGGGCGGGGAGGGAGGAAGTGTGGGTACTTTGTGGATTCCGTGGAACAGTGTCCACTTGGACTTTGAAATGCAGGAGAAAGGATTAGTTTATCTCAGTTGAACTGAAAGCCCTAAAAACCCCAGACATGACATGGATATTCAAAACATCAAATCTAAAAGAAAACAAAATTAAAGGAAGAATGTAAAGATTTGAAATTTGCAAATTTGTCAGATTCAGATTCCTTTCAAATAGACCTAAATCCTCGGCAAAGAGTAAACTGGTGTTACATATTATAGTTCGAACTAGTATCAGTTATATGAAGTGAATGGATCTATGCTAATATCTGCCAGCTGATCACACAGTTGCATCAGTTACCATACAGCCCTGAAGATTTTCAACTGTAATGTTGAAAGCTACCTCTGTAGAAGTACCTTGTTTGACTACTACATTTCCCTGATAACTATCATGTCCATCACATGGGAGGCTCTTGGATTTATTTTCAAAAGAAAATTACAGCAATTATTTTGTGAGTTTAATTTTTATTAAAAAGAATAGTCACAAAAATAGAATAAAAAGGAACATCGAAATGATGTTGTTAAATTAACACCACAGCTGACCTCTAGTGGCTGCTTGTCAAAATTAAACTTGTTCAAATACTCTAGGAGGGAAAAAAACCTCCATATTTTTCTGATTAAGTCTTCAGTCTGGATTCAGATATTTTTTCTCCTCCTTTTCTCTAGGAAGTGTCTCTTTTCCACACGTATTTCACTGCCAATTCCAAGCAGATTACGTTCAAGAGTTTCACAGCAAAGATTAAAAAAGGATATAAAAAAGGCAACAAAGATAAACTCAAATGTTTCAGTTGCTTTAAAACAGATTTTAAGAGCAAGTTTCCAGTTTTTGCAAAATATTTCTGAAATGTAACTTCTGCTGAAACCAATTTGGATTATCAATAGAAATTTGTCTCACACAGTATTAGCTTACTAAGTATGGAATAAAATTAGCTGGTCAGAAAGCAGTTTTCAATAAAAGCCCAAATATTTGCTGCTGGAACTAATATTATTTGTTTGCCTAAGAGTTTTATGAGGAGGTTTTAATATTTTTTCCATCAAAACTTTGAAAAGTTTATGTATATTAGAGAAAGTGAAAATATTTATATACGTATATATACAAATGGTTGTAGTTACAGTATTTTCTCTCTTCCTCAAACCTTGAAAGCTGGGGAATCCCTGCATCAAATCCAGTCAAGACCACATGGCAAGAAATCCAGGTATTCTCAAGGATATTCACTAACTCTTCTCAACAGACCTTGGTGCCTGGCTCACTCTCCTCCTGATAGCTATCTCCCCTTCCCAACCTGTAATAACATCAAGACAGCTCATGCAGCAGCACATCACTTTGCCAGGTGGAATTCTGTTGTTGAAGGAGTATTTTCTGAAAGCTGGACATTGTAAACCACACCATAACTTTATAATTTAACTTGGTAATGCCTTGGCACTATTCAAGACCTGTGCTGAATGATTAATTCCATTATTAAATTGGTAATATCTTGATAACTGCATCCTCATGTGTCCAGGAAGAAGAGACTGACTGCCATGAACACCTTAGCTATCCCACATTTGAGATGTCTCTTTTCAGCCATTCATTTAAAAACAAAACCTTAAGCACTTGCATTCTTCCTGCAGATGGGATGGGTTTCTCCATAAGAACTTCCTTTGTTCCTTGGAAAACACTTGTGTGGAGAATTTTTGTTCAGTCTGCCTTTTTCACTTCAGTGGGGCCAATGGCTAGCATCTCTTCTACAGCATGTCAGAGCAATGAGCATGAGTGCTAAGCACAAGAGAGAAGTGAGCCTGGCCATGGAGGTCCCTTCCACATACACATTACCCCACGTTATGGTCAGGAGAGCAAAGGCTGGCTCAGCTTTCAGAATCACTTCAAAACACAGGACCTCCCTTCATTCAGCCTACTCTCACACCCAGCTGAACAGAGAGCTGTTGTAACAGAGGGCAATAGCTCAGCTCACTGTCCACTTGTGGGATGGTAACCATTTTCTCACATAAGGCCAACAGTGAGCAGTAACTTTAGTGTAAATAACTGAAAGTTTAAATAACCTGATGGCCAAAGGATTCAACAAATGCCTTCTGGGGAAAGGTAATCATTAATAAAGCAGCCGAGAACTTGGTGCATTCAAGAGTGCCTCTGCTTTTTCCAACTGTACCACTTGGCCTTGTAATATAGTGCATCAAAACAGAGATACAAGGAACAAAGAATTTGTGTTAAAAGGCAACGTGAAGATCAAATGTTTCTTTCCCTTCTGTATTCGTTTATGTTTTCTGTCCGGGTGCAGTTAAAGCATGTGGGCATTGGCAGGGAACTGTGCATGGAGTGCATAATTCAGCTCTTGAGATCTCCAGAGGGATTGCTGCTTTCCCTGGTTGAAGTCACCACTGCTGAGGTAACTTGCTTTTACTAGACTGAAGACTTCACATGTTGGGACACCTGAACTACAACCGGACTCCCATCTGGCTACATAAAGCTCAGTCTCCAGCTTGCAGGTGTCTCAGATGGGGATGCTTGTCCTGCCACTACCAGTCATCTGCCCCAGTGACAGAGCAGCTTAAAGACTGCAAATGATCTGGGTGGGCTTAGATAGGGCTTTAACGGAGAGCCTTGCAGGCTGTCACCTGGCACCGTTTTATGCATATTGACGTTTTTTAAAAGCCAAGACAACAGAAGTTTCTGACGTGGAGCCTAGATCCATAATATTATTCTTGTAACTTGGTCTCAGAAATTGCACTGGGCCTGTACAAACTTGCAAAACGCTGAAAACTTGTATTGACGTGTGCTTGAGAAGTTCCAAGTCAAGTCGCTGTAAGACCGTATAAAAATAGCTAAGATGGAAAATTGTCAACAGAAAAACTAGAGCACTAAATGATCTATGTTATTATTCCCATAGTGATTAACATACCGCATTTTCCCAGCCTGTTGCAATTTATTAGCCCATGTTCTTCTGTATCAGTATCAAATATTATTTCATTATAAAAAACTTGTGTGCTTGTTAACAGAAAAAAAAAAACCAAATTAACTGTCAACATATGTTACTTTCACTTTTTCAGATTAGAGAAAGCAAACTGGCTCTAATTACTTTCCTGATTAATGAGTGGATGGTAAGCAAGAGAATTACATTAAGAACAATTTCCAGTTTACACTGGTTAGGAGGAGGTAAAAAAATCATTTTTCAACAGGGATCAAATAAATCTACAAAACCTCATTTTTTTACAATGCTGTGAAAATATGCAAGGCATCACATTGTAAATTGCTGGTTAGGTCACTGGAGCAGGATGAATAAATACTCTTTGCCATATGAAATTGGCTAGTTAAATGAAGATCACAAAATTGTTTGTTGCTATATAAGGCTCATTTTTGCTATAAAAAGGGCAATTTTAATTTACAGGGGCTTAAGGCAATTTTCCATCTAATTTTATGTTTTATAATGTCTGCTAAAACACTGGTGCCTTATTAGTTTGTGTGGTCGAATATATATTGTTTCCAAATTTCAAGGCCATTGATTTATATTGACCAAAACAAAACAGGGTTACCTTTCCTTCATAATTGCTAAGAAAAATCCGTACAGATCACATTAAGACAAACCTTTATATATCGTAGATACATCTATTGTTGTGACCAACAGAAAACACTGTGGTTTATTTGGGTGTGAGTAATGACAGGTTAACTTCACTCTTTGCTGTGCAAATTCACAACTGAAAAACTTAAAACTGAAGTGAATTAAATGGTTGTTATAGCACAGAAAGAGCTAGATAGACACACAGCACGATTTCTTGAACACGTGAGCTCTATTCTCACCATCAAATGTCCTGGCAGCCAGGTCAGACATAGCTTAAGGCTTTTGATCATCCTGTGGTTCAAAGACTTCAACTTCCTACCACCTCCCCTCCCAGACATCTGCAAGTGGGAGGATAAAGGCATTGCCCTGTTTCCATCAGCCCAACCCTGGGCAGTGTTGGCCTCAAGCATTCCACTTCTTGGCCATGACACAGCCAAAGAGGACCATAAGCAAAGAACCAGTTCTCCACCCACAGGCTGAATTACTCCCAAGCTCCCCAGAAATCTCAACTATTTATAAATCTCATCTAGTCCAAAAAGCAGCATCAGTAACAAGCTTCCAGCCAGATGGAATTTTTTGTCTCTTAACTAACACCCCTTTCTCTATTTCAATAACACAGGGACTCCAAAGGCCAAGAAAGTATCTAGGACATTTGTGTTTCTTTCATGGCTCACCATGGGACAGTAAGGACAAGAGTAGTGGACTTGGGGTTGGCTGGGGCTTCATGGCGGACCTACTCTGACAATACAGCCCCAATTTCTCATCCTTTCCTTCTCTGCTTCCATCTGCACAAGAGCAATATCACAACCTAGCTGAGGCTGTATAATCCCATTGTAGACACTCTTTATGAACACAAAGCAGGCTGATCTCAGAGACATTTCCTCCAAACACTTTCTCAGCTGATGTTTTCCAGCTGCTGGTATTGCATCCTCTCCACTCCAGATTTTCTCCAGCTACATAAACTTTTGATCTTCCTTTCTACATTCACCCCAGTGTTTTCTTCCTCTTCTCAGTTACTCTCTGTCTTTTCTCTCAGGTCTGTCACAACCTTTTATCCTAAATATGTACTAACCTCTTTTAAATGAACAGTTTTATTTCCAGGTTGCATGACTGTGTATGCTGACAGAAGTTTCTTTTCCTAGTGTCAGTGAAATGGGCAAGGAAAAAGCTTGAAAGCAGTCAGTGTAGCAGGCCTGTGTGTAATTATTAGCACTGCAATAAACTTGCTTAGATGCATCAGTGAGAGAAGTGGGTTCTCAGCACTTTGCAAAGCCAAACCATTTTTATTTTCCATTTAAGTACAGAGAGCCTTATGTGGGGAAAGTGGGTAGCAGTTGTGGGAGGCAATAATACCATGCCTATTAGAAGAACCACTAAGTTGTCTTCTTTCATCCTTCCAACTTCTGAACAGATGCTGGAGCAGAGGGAAGAAAACTCAATTTCCTGATGCAGCAGCCCTGCTTTGTCATATGTTTTTGTATACTGGTTCTGCACAGAAAGGAAAACTCGGACCAGCAGTTTTGCAGACGACTCTGCCTTACTTTCATATTAGTTCGAACTAAGGTGGTGCTGAAGAAGTGGAATTGGAAGCTGCCTTACTGCAAGAAACCCCAGTGACAGACTTGGTAAGAGGAGGCAGTGGCACAGGGAGTGCTGCACTCTGCCAGGCCATGGGACTGGCTGAAGACATGAACTTCTTTGGGGAAAACTGGATGCTGGGGCAAAGATGGAAAATAGGGACTGTCTTTGGCGGAATATGGAAAGACTCATACAGGAAAACAGCTGCATGCACTGCTTTAGTGTAAATGAAGGAACTGGGACTGCTGGGAACCCAAAGAAATTGCTTTATTGGTCTTACAGCCTCTTTTGTGGCAGTATAGGCAGTTTCTATCTAGTCTGGGAAAAATGCAAGGCTTTGTATCCAAACAGGAGACATCCCATCTTTTTTCTGCCCAGAGGAGCCCTGCAACTGCGCTGCGAGCATAGTAACATGTGATAAGTGCTGTTCCCCCACAGCAAAGCAAGCTCAGGTAAGATGTCCTTTATAGACAAAAAAATAGCCATGCAATCATCCTAGTAAACAGCTTTATCAGATGTTCCAAATAATTATCTTTTCTTTCCATGATCAAAAAAAATAGATTCTCATAAACATGAAAAGAGACTTAATATTTTTTAAGCTAACCAGGATTTGTGCCTATAAAGAATAATGGCAAAGGCAGGGATTTTTTCCTTTGCAAGAAAATTCTTGGATCAGTGTGTAAACAGACCTTCTTGTGGTATTAATATTACCCCATTTATGCTTAGGCTATGCAAACAGAGACATATAAAATTGTACTCCTAAAAACTTAGGTTGCCAATAAATATTTTTACCACTTTTAATTTATACTGTTTGTAACCTTGCCCCCTTGCAGAAAAGCGAGCCCAAAATGCAAGCTGAGTTATTCTGAGGTTATTGAAACTAGCAGAGATTTAAAATGAAGATAATTTCTGTTCCTCTGAACCTAACCTGTTGCTTGTTTGGGAAGATTTGACTTGGCAGTTTGCAAAGCTTCTTCTCATGGGCTGGTGACAAAAGCACACAATTTTTAGCTTGATTTGATGGCAAGTAGCCTTATTTACTGCCTCAGGGGATTTGAGTTCTCATCTTGACCTTACCACATATGCCCTCACTGCAAATACTAGTGTATTTTCACAAGGTTACTGCTCTCCTGTTAGCTATCTTGATATCTCAGTATTAAAACAGTCTCTGTTTTAAATAGTTTTAATATGCTTTGCTACGTCAAGATACCAACCTGTATTCCATCAAAACAAAAACGCAGCTTCAGGCTCCTATTGTAAACTTACTGAGTTAATGGAAGTTACAAGTTCTCACTGCATTGAAAAATCAGTGTGAAAAATCAGCATTTTTATTCTGGTCCCTACAAAGTGCTTGCTGGATTTAGTACCTAATTTTCCTAGTGCTTAAGGCTATATTCATCTTAAAAAGATATAAGCTGTGCCTCAAAAAGCTGCTCTATGAGTAAGATTGTTTGAAGTAATGAACTTGGGCATTCTGAGGTTTTACTTAGAAGTTTTGGGTTCAAACTGCAAAAATTGTATCCATACTCAATAGGAGGAGGAAAAGGACAGCTGAAGTTCCATGGTACTTGAATATGTGAGCCGGGGAATTCAAAGGAAAAAAGAGAATTGTGACAAAAGCAGGGGAGCTGACAACTCAGTCTGTGTCAGGGGCTGCTGAAACTAGTTCTGAGCTATTGTATGTTTATGGTTAAGTGAATAGAAAAAGTTAGAAAATATTTAAAAGGTCATGGGGAACCTGACTTCATTTACAAGTGTTTGACTTAACAAATCTTTGACTGTACTTTAGATTTGTATACAAATGATCACACTTCTCCTGAGGTATGGATATCACACCATATTCATTTCTGTCACTTCTTCATTTTATAGGGATGTTAATAGCAGCAAATTTAGTACTATCTATTATTGTACTAGTTATTAACTAAAGAAAATAATTATTTTCTATTTGGAAATTGCTCTGGTTTTAAGCAGCATTCGAAACATTGATGTAGCTCCTAACTGACTGCCTTAGATCCTGTAATTTTGGGACATTAGCCCATAAAACTTCATGCATTGGCAAGCCTCTGCTCTCCTTTCATTCCAAACCTCTCTTCCTTGAGATGAAAACAAAGAAGAAATATTTGCAATTATAATGTCGTAAACGACTATTTGCTTCTTATAGGTTTTCAGCTTTTAGGCTGGAACTGAGGATGATGGATTGAAACCTGCCAGCTTGCTAATGAGGCAGCTTTGCCTTAGGGAAGAGAAATCTGGACAAACAGGTACAACTGCAAAAGGAGACAGCTGCAGTCAAAGCATCTTCTCTGGGGACCTGGTAGTCCTGGAGAGGGGGGAAGTACCCAGCTGTGAGCACTTTTTAGCTCTGGATAGTCACTATAGGGCTGCTGTGGGGTCCAGCGAGCTATCTGTGTATCTGCTGGAGCACTAGTCATGAGTATCATGAACAGATCCTGCTCAGCAGTTAAAATGTACCATGGTGCTGGAGGATTGCAGCATATTCGTAACCTTTTTTCTCAAACCAGGAAGAGTTTTGTGCATATACGTAAGGAAGAAAAAAAACAAGCAAAAAAAGGAAAGACACTGACAAGTGTCACCATTTAACAAAGACCAGTGTTGATGAAGGTCAGGGAAGCTGGTTGGCAATTAGCCTTTGACTGTGCAAAGAAAGGACTTTAGTTAGTGCATTATTCTGCAGAGGTTAGTGTTACATACACTCACAAAATCCTCAAATCCTCCTGTGCCACCCAGCTTGCATGCATAAAGCCAGGAAAAAATGATACTTTTTGCCAGTTGGCTATATAATTTTCAGTGGCCAAAAGCCAACTGGTTGCTAATTGTTATTGCAGTGAAACTGAAAACAAAGCTCTTGGTATGAATACTTGGACTGTTATATTCCCCCTTGAAATTCTTCAGGAAGTGCCACGAACTGCTGCTCACACCCACAGCTCCCAAAAGAGATGAACTGGGTGCCTGTATCCGTGTGCAGCACTCGGTGTACAGCCTTTGGAAACGTTTCCAAAGGGCTTTTTGCAGCTGAGATGAGCTGGCTGCGAAGAAATTCATTTATTTTGCCACTTTGCATATTTGGAGCATTTTCCAAAAAATTGTGTATGTAGGACCTTGGAGGCCCCAGCAAATGTGTGAGGGGAGAGACCTGGTGAAGAGGTGGAATTGCTTTCAATCAATAAGAGACATAACTCACACCTATCTGCTATCATTTGTGGGAGAAGCTCCTGAGGCAAAGAACAACTTTTTCTTCTGTATCTGTGAAGCAGGCAGCACAGTGGAATGCTTATCCATGACAGGGAAGGCCAGGCACTGCCATCCTTCAAGCAAATAATAATGGTCATTTGAAGCTGACTGAGCAGACACCGGCAGCATCACCTGTGTTCACCCTCCATCCAAAATAAACAAAGGAGATGTGTCTTGGATCATTTTTATCCCACCCTCCCACAGCCCACTCCACAGAGCAGCAACACTGAAAAAACCCTGTGTCTTAGGAAATTTAGATGTATTCATAGGCATCTCCATGATTGATTGGTTGGTTTCCATTCAGTTACAGAACTGAAGGCAGATCTGTGCACCAAAGTTTTGTTGCTATTAGTTCCAAATGTGTACTAGTTGTGTCCCCACTAGCTTCTTTTTCTGTGCCTACAACACCTCTGGTGTGGGTACAAAGAAGCAGGGCAGGCTTATGTCCTGAGATCTCCCCTTATTCTGCATGGGATGTTTGCTTCGATTGAAAAAAGGGAATTTGATGATGTGCCTATAATTTCTAGATGTCAATGAGCCTTGTCAAAGCAGTAGTTTTAATTGGTTTCCTACTATTTGGATAGATGGATCAGCCTATGGAAGATAGATCAGCCTTATGGCAGATGTGCAGTAGCTCCACGTAGGTCAGTGTGGCCAGGGTTCACGTAGCACACAGTACATGTATACAGACCTCCCATATGGAAAGGAAGTCCACATACAGAAAAGCTAACAAAAGCCAATTGATTTGATATTTGTCAGAGGTGTGCTATAACTGAGCTGACAGATAACATCCTCTGTCGGCGTGTGTTGCATTGACTTTTCTGCCTACCTACACCAAAGCAAAGCTGTAGCATACATGGCATGCATAGGGAGAACATATATATGCAGAGAGAGTTCCTCCTTCAAAGTACATGATACCTGTTACATAGCTTCAGGTAGCAGAAGGAGCACCTTTTTTAATTCAGACCTGTGGAAAAGATAAGGTATCAAAGGATACATATAATTTCAGTTACTATTTGCTAGCAAAAGTGCACCAAGCAAATACACATCTTTCTCAGACTTTTAGCTGCTAATGGTCTTTCCCCAGGGGTGTCACCAGTTGCAATGGAAAGGACAAAGAAAGATAAGGGCACTTGTGAACTATAGTTCAGGGACAGTATGTCAGAGGTGAGCCATCAACAGTAGAAATGGTGAACCTTAGAAAAAGAGTCAAAGAAAACCTTGTATATTTGCAAGGAAAGGAAAGATATGAAAAGCAACTGTGGGTGTTTACTCACAATGAATCAGACCTATCTAAAGTCCATCAGAGGAATCTATTATTTTTCGTTTTAATGGCCAATTTAACTATTTATTTGGTATATGCTAATGTTTAATACTGTTCATGCAAACATCAGGCTTATTCCATGATTACATAAAATGTTTATTAAAGTTAATAAAAAATTGTACTTCAGAATATCTATGTATCAGGTAGATGGATAAATATTTTATCATTAGTGTACTATTCGTGAGTTCAACCTTGTGCATATGTAGCTAGCACACAGCATCAGGAACTGGATCCAACTGCACCGATCATCTTCTAAAGACATAGTGAGACACTGTCCTTTCCCTAAGGCAAAACTAAAACACTAATCAGCAAACACTTAGGCAAGTATTTCTGCATGCAGTAATAGTCTTATCGCATGTAAAAGGATGGGTCATAGCAGATAAGTAGTCTACACGCATTTGCAAGATCAAAGCCTTACTTAAGGCAATGCACAGTTTGTGGAAACCACTGAGAGATAAAGTGAAAGAAAGGCTGAATACAGCAGTAAAAGAAACATAACATGGCACGTTAACAAAGTATTTTGAATGCAAATACGTCGTTGCTCTAGAACCTGTTAATGATACTATTAAGCTCCATAGTAGATGTGTCTACCACCATTTGTCACTCGTTAATCAAAATAACTATATGAAGAGGAATATCTTTAGAAATGAAAAAACTATCACTGTGCATAAGCAAAAGACAGAAATGTTTTTCATTCACCAGAAGTTACTAAAGGGCAATTTCTGTCATTGCAGTAATTGTTATTATGGAGAACTAAGAAATGCTTCAGACACTGACCAGATTCATATCACACAGGACAGAAAGGTAGACAGTGCTGCTGTCCCCAGCTTTCCACCTGATCTTCATGGGCTCACAGAGCCTCAGGGAAACCCTGGGGACATTCATTCTCAAGGGGAAAATAATGCTTCCCAAGCTCAGCAGCCACAATATGCAGACCCCTTGATGCAATTGTATCTTAAGTCATGGTCTGTTTCAAAACTATCTTTAGCTTAATTTGTACACCCAGGTTCTATCTCTGCAATCCCTGATGTGAGAAACTGGTCACTTGGGCTGTATTGTCAACCTCCAGCACTCAAATATTCATAGATCAAGCAAAAAAATGGATGAATCTATGATTTAAAGATAAATATGTGTAGGATTTTTAGCTGGTCTTCAAACTCCTGCAACTTCAAGTAAAGCATTTTTAGGTTTATCTTGGTGAACAGCAGGACTGGGAGAGTTCATCAGTCTAAACTACAAGCTGCAAATCTGCTGTAGCACTTAAGGGTTTAGTAACTTCGGAGAAATACCCAATACCATCAGCACCAGGAACACTGCTCCAGACATATAGCAAAATAAACTGTTCTAGATCAGATGTCATACTCAGGAGCAGAGACTTCAGAGAGATTTAACCATGTCCATGGAAATGTGTCTGCTGCAGATCTTCTTAGAAATATCCATTCACATGGCAATATTCAAGACTTTTTTACTTCTTCCAATATTGCTGGAAACCAAAATTCTTAGCATAAGTGGAAAACCAACAAGAAATAGCAGAAGAAGCTAACCCAGTGTGGTAGTATGAATCCAAATAATTACAATTTATCTTCAAGTTTCATTCGGCTGTGGAACTGATAATATTCCTCAACTGAAAATATCTAACACTCATATAGTTTTTATTCAGAATAGCCTTAAAAAGGCTTCTATATAAAGGAGTTTCATTTGTACTTTACATACATGGTGAGTCAAATAAAAATCATGGTAAAGTGAACTGGTGGACTTGAAAACCAGCATTTCTACAGCAGAATTTTAATTGCCTAGTAAGAAATGTATTCAGGTCAGCACATAGTGAAGCAGCTTGAATAGTTTAACAGTTACTGAATTCTGCTAAGAGCTCCCATTCTAATGCACAATTAAAATTGTCCACTGCTATTGCTGTTTGTTCACAGGAAACTTGACAGCAGTAACCATGTTTATTGTTTTACAGGTTTAGGGCACACCCCAAGCAAGACCTAGAGGGAAAGAGGGAGATGAGGGCTCCCAGGGTGGATCCAGCCCTTGAGCAGCCTCTAAGAACTGTATTTTCTCTAAGTTATAACATGCTTACTTACTTTTAGCCAGTGGCACCCTGTTAAATGGCTGTTAAGTAGCATGAGGCAGAAGGGCAGTTGACCTTGTAAGTTCAGTAAAAAGGAATTCCAACTTCTAGATGACCACGAAGCTGAAAAGCCACTTTGTGGGGAGATGCTTGTGCCGGGAATTCCTGCAGCATCACAGGGATTCTTCAGCCAGGCTTCATGGAAGATCTGCCTAAGTCTTATAGAGGACACATTACACCAGAGCCTTAGGGATATATTTTAAACCCCCGTAATCTGAAGGCCTGGGGAATTGACATATAATCACTCATATATACAAAAATGTGCTCCTGAGTTTCAGCTTTCCTTCCTTAAAAAAGGGTATGAATACTCTTCATGACTTAAAAATAGCTTGACAGTGTGCTCCTGAGCCCTGACTCTGCAGCCTTGAAATCTGTTGTTTCCCATAATGCTCTAAAACTCAGCAGTTTTGGCATAAAGCTGGATGGCTTGCTTCAGTTGGACATCACGGTTTGTTTTCTGTCCCCTTCTCGGCGAGGTCCTGCCACTTTCCACACTAAAAGTAGTTAACTGGACAGCAGTATTTCTTTCTGCTCTTTTGTGGAGATGGGCAGCTGGGAAACAGCACCAGTTATTGCTTTGTCAGAGACCTTTTCCCTGGTGTAGTTATAATTACCTTGCATAGCTAGCATATAATTACTGTCTGTATAATGCCAAAGTGATTAATGGTTTTTCTTTCCTTGTGAAATAACATTTTACAACTCCTTTTAGAATCTGAAAAGTAAAAATCAGATCTATCTTTCATTGTTCTTTAAACTTGAGTGTGCTCTTCTTGGACTTCTAATCTGAAAAGCATATTAAAATCAGTGTCTCGATTTTCAAACTTCCCCTCACCATATCCAGACATAGCTTCAAATGTAGGATATTTTACAAAACTCTTGTTTGCTACAGAAAGGCTGCCTTGGATCTTCAACATTGCTGCAGATAATGACAGTAATCTGTCATGACAACCCCTTACAAGCCTCTGTTTCCTAATAAATCTTGGTGTACAGACTTTCCTGCAGTGGGTATTGTAGGACTGAGCTTGGAAACATGTCAGGAAATATGTCATAATAGAAGACCAGTCCAAATCCCTTTTAAATCCTATTTCATCCTATTAAAACAACACACACGGGTTGGAAGGAAAGATTCTCAAAAAGGGAAGAGAGGTTGCACAAGGAGTTCAACCATGTTACAGCTATGCACCGGTGCAAAATACTTGTGTGTTAACGTCAAATGCGATAATCAGGTACCACCTGCCTGGACTGCCCTAACCAATGCAGCACTGCAGTCTGTTAAAGCTTGCCTATGATTGCTACTGTTAAAGCAGAAGTTTCATCCTTATGTCCACTTTCAGCCATGTGTTTCTGTGGTGGAGAGTCACTGCTCTGATCAAGAAGGAATGCTTCTTTCCAGGATGATTTCTGTTGAATAACAAGCTGATCTCCTGGTAAACCAAAACAAAGCAAAGAGCAAGAATAAACGGCTGAAGGGGAGGCAGAGCTTCCCATTGAGGGTCACAGAGGCCTTAGATTGACTGACTTTAAAGAGAATATGTACTTTATACCAAAATTGCTGATACTTCCCAGATAGAACACAGATGGCATAAAATAGAATATTTAGTATCATGGCCTAATTTGTCAGCGAAAAAAGACCAACCAAACAACCAAACACAAAAAAAGCCAGCCAAAAATAAATGTTGAAAACGGTATCCAAGTGGAGGGCAGATCCAGTGCTCATCACTGCAGAAAGCTGGTTTGCAATCACAAACATATTCCAAAATGGAGAGGGCAGGAAAAAATCCTCGGTCCTAAAACCTTTTCATTACAAGTCGGGATTTAGATTTAAAAATTTCAGATGAGGTTTCTGTTTGTCAGAGAATTACCTTTTATATTGAAGAACTTTATACACAGGAACACTGAAACTTCAGTCTGATACAGGCATGGTGCTTCCTCAGAGGTGCCACTGGGTCTCAAGGTGTTCCTGCTGATCAAGCAGAAGCATCTGGTCTTTGCGTATCATGATGCTCCACGAGAAGGAGTCACTACAGGGAAATGGCATTTGCTTGCCTTGAGGTACATGATGGAAAACAGAGTCAAAGGATTCCTCCACAGAGAGAATAAAAGGGAAGAAAGAAATTACAATTTCAAGGTGGTCTGAAGTTTTCCCATTTTCATCAAAGATACTTCTTTTTTCACTACTTCTTGGCAAAAAAATAAACCACTTATTTGTGTATAATATTGGGATGGCTCCATTTTGTTCACATTCTCAGCAGAGAATCTTCTGTTTCTGTTCTGAAAACCCAGGCAAAAATACCCAATAATATTAAAAGGAGGATTCAGACAGCTATCCCAAATCCGGCACAGTGCAAGGCTTTATTACTCTTTTAACCAAGTAGGGATCAGAATGAAGAATTAATTCAGAGAGAAAAAAATAAAGCAAAACTGATACTTTACAGAGCTATGGCTTCATCCCACTATTGGTGAATTTAAGCTAGTTCTACATACTGTTTTGCTTGATTTTAGGGCAAAACGGGAACAGAAAGGAAGTCGTCAGGGGGCAGTGAGTAGGGCTGGGTTTTCCTGTTGCTTTGAGTTCTTAAACCAAAAAGACATGCTGACCAATGGGACATGTGGAAGGAAAAAACAGTATTTAAATGCCAGAGGAAGAGGTTTGTCTCATACTGTGAGATGGGGAATAGAAAAAATAAGCTATAATTTACAAGGGTACCCTCATTCAGTGGTCACTTATCTGCTTCGTCACACACTTCTGGTGTGACTCAGAACCAGGTATTTAAAAGCTTTCACCATCCGTGCTTAATACTTTTTTAGATACTTTTGATCTTACTCTTCTTTTATATCTCCATCTCTTTTCATGAGCTGAGTGGGAAGGAGATGAGGAAATTAGTTTTTCAGTCTCTTTCCTTGATGGGAATAGGTGTGAGGGGATTTAGAAGGTCTTTCACCTCCCCTTCATCCAGTTTGGCTAACAGAATTGTTGCACTTGTAAACTCGAGTGATTACAAACACACCCACAAGTTCTCAGATCATCTGACAAATTCCTTTGGAAATCAAAGTTTTCTTCTAGCTGGGAAGGGAAGTCTTTACATTAGATACTAAAATAGAAGCACTCTGGCATTCTGCAGCCCTCTATAACAGATCATTATGCAGAGACAGACAGGGTTCCAAGCTTTCTACAGGCTAAGGCTAACAACATTTTACTGAAGAAAAGACCAAACACAAAGTTCCTGAAACATCTAAATAGATTCTGTCTTTCCCACAATAAAACATTTCACATATTTTAAAGTTATTTGAAGTTTTCTACTTACTTTTGTGAGTAATATGATACAAAGTGCCAGATTGTTTCCTTTTTTGTTTTCAAATTAATCATATATATCTCTGTTTTTATTTCCTCGTAAGGGCCCAAGTTCCTGTAACTCCGTGTATCAGGCTCGTTCAGCTAAAGATGTTTAGATTTCTCCTTTTTGTGTTGAATTATAATGATGTTTTGGTTGTATGTATCAATGCCTCTAAGTTGGACTATGGGCTTACAAACATACCACAAATAAAGCAGCTAAATCCAGATACTGGCAAGTTACTGTGTAAGCGTAATTCATAGCACACCATGCATTTATATTGGCCTTGCTTCACCTCTTCAAGCATAATGGGATGCATTTGTCTTGGACTTGCTTGAATTTAAACATATGCTGTAGGAAAGGTGTCAAGTAACACAGTCAAAATAAAAACATAGACAACATGCATTAGGGCACAACACATGATTAAACACCTCTGAGATACAGCAGCTCCCATATGAACTTCCATTTGTCAAACTATTTTTACTCTATCACATTGAATTGCCATTCTGTGTCCACAGACTTCAGCATGTTCTGTCTTCACTGAGTGACTTAAAGTAGGACCAGATAGCATGATTGTAGTGCCGTTAGCACATAATGTGTCAAGTACTATTTCAGACGACAAAGTGTATCCAGCCTAAACAGTTTTTGCTTGTTGATACATCACCTTGCTCAGTGGGACTCTAATCCCAAACTACATCTTCTAACTACATCTTCTATCTTGACCATAGCACAAATATACCTAAACAAAAACAATCCCCACAAGATAACAGGCACACTAATGATATTGCACATGACCACACAAGGTGGTGTAATTTAATAAAGAATTGATTTATAATATAAAACTATATTTTGCTATGGAAATCTGAAGGACATTTTATGCTATTTCCTATCAGCACCTGGTTTAGCTTAGGCATTATGTCTTGCTTGCTCTCCTGTTCATTAGCTACAACATTGGGAAAGCACTTTTAACTCTGTGTGTGAATTTCTGACTCCATAGCTTCTTGATTCCATATGAAATGTCACTCTGATCTCGCAGGCTTCTGAGATTTCAGACTTGTGAAGAATCTCACTTTAGCAGCTGCCCCCATAAAATGGCATATACAAGCAAATTAGTAGAGACCTGAATCTTTCCCTACTTACTCATGAAAATACTGGAGTAAATCCAGGCAGACTGACATATTGCCATCAAGCCAGCTGTTTCTCACCACCACCATAACAAAGTCAAAGGAATTGTGCATAAAGGTACCTGTGGACATTGTAGGGCAAATCTAGCAGGATAAACCACTTCCATGGTTGCTAGACTTTGTGCTGAAGTGGATTTGAGGGTGGATTTGTGCTTCTTCTATGGTACCAATAACTCCTTTTGATGTCCTATTGCAGAGGTTTGCGCTGAGCAGCATTTCAGATGTTCAGAAGTTACCATAGCCCTCCAAAAGCCTACTGCAGGAAAACCTCACAGCAGACACAGGCTCCTTCTTCCTGAAATGCTCATAGAACTGGTGTGAGCAGTGGCTGAACTGAGGCTCTTTTTCCCTCCTGCTCTGAGGTCAGAAGCTAACTCACAGTGGACAGAACTGTGAGAGTTCACAGTGTCAGTTAATATAGAGTCAGACACTTAAGTTCATAGCCCTTGCATGGTAATCTAATGAGTAGGAGCAAAGAAAGTACCTTAGCTCATACTTAACTAGAAACTGTTAAGGAATCACTTAAAATTACCCCTTTGAATTTCGTAGCAAGGACATAGCTAGAAAGTGTTAACAGACAATGTCTGCCCGTGACTGCAGACTCTTGAGAGTTTATAGAATTCTTTACTTCATTTCCTAAGTAGCAGCTTAATTCTGCCAGCATCCTTCTCATTTTCTTCCAGGTTTTGACAAAAAGTCTTTCCTTCTAGTTCTAGTGACAATTTTGCCAGCAAATCAGTGCTGGTAAGAAGGTGTCTGACTTCAATATTTCTTACCAGAAACAGCACTTCTAGATTTACAAGACCCAAAAGGAGAAAAATCAGGCCTGCAATAACGCAAAATTTGCATTTAACCAGGTCAGCCGCTTCTATAGGCAGAGTCTATAAGCAGAATTGTGAAGTCTCATGTGCTGAGCATGGGACTTACCACACTGGCTTCTCTCTGAGGTCCCTTGCATTAGGGCTTTATCCATGCAGGGCACTGTCCTCCTATTTCCCCTCCCAGATGCATTGAACAGAGGAGAGCAGAAATCTAATGAGCAGTAATTGGCACAGGGTGCTAGAATGAGAAAGCTGGGGCTAGTTCGACTGCCAGGGGCCCAGTGTTCAAAGGAGCCATGGATGAGACACGTTTCTCAGCTCCAGCTGTATCCGTCCCTCAGCACCTGCCCAAATAAAATCCCTTTCTGTGATGCTATTTATAGGTCCATCCTAGCACCACAACACAGATTGTTTGACTGGAAATAGAGGATTCACCCATCTGATTAATATATAAACATTGAAAACCATGGCAGGGGCTACCTACAGCTGTTTGTATCACTGAGACTATTCTAATATGAAAATAATTTACATCTGAGAACACTATGGTAAATGACTACTTGAGGGTTTTGGGGCACCAAAACCTGAATTCACTATTTCTGAGGCCCAGATGCTGACTGGGACCAAAATACTGGCCCTCAAACAGCAACCAGGTCCATTAACAAGGCAAGATGGGGTTTTGCTTTCTGCTCCATCCTTGGCATCATGACTTATCTTCATCTCAGTCCATTGAATGAAGACTTCCAAAACTCTAACTGCTCATAAGCAAGAGGATTTTTTCTCTGTTACAGTTATGAAGATCTTAATTTTAATGACATATATGTTATGGCAGCAACTTGAAACTAACAAATTACAAAGCAGAGATTGGCACCAGAGACCTTCCAGAAGTTGCAGTGTACCCAATTATACTAACAGGGTGGGTAGCAACGAGTGAATTATTCCAATGGAACATAAACCGGCATAATTGTTTTTCTGCAATTTTTATACCAAATATCAGGTTTGGGGTTTTTTTTTGTTTAGGAAAAAACAACACATATTTCTTCTTTCCTTTACTATAGTGTCCTGTCAGGTAGAAGCTTGATTTCTGCCTGATCAGTTTGTTGCACTCACTGGAAAGAAGCGCACACATTGTTTATCGATGGACTAAGCTGTCTTTGTTTCCTCACTGTTTTTCTCCTTTGCCCTACCTTCAGGAAAGAAACTTGCACAAGGGCTTTCTCAAGGATGCACTCAGCAACATTTTAGTCAGTACCATTCTTTCATTGTGGATAAGTTGCTACAACCTCTGAGCTGATACAGGTCGGACTAGCTGACATTTTGTGCTCATCTACATTCTAAACCCCATTGTGGCAACTTAGCACATGACAGAAGAGAAAAGGTCTTCCTAAGAGCACAGCTCAAGCTTCCCTTTGCAGGTAGGCTGCAGTGACACCACCCACGGTGCCAGGGATTTTGCTGCTCAGTGAGTGCACATAGGTTCTTTTTTTATGGTTGGAGATGTTGGGGTTTTTCCATGCTGTTAATCCATACTACATAGTTTTAAAATAATAATAATATTAATGGTTCGGACCTGGCCTTTCACAGAGGGTCTTTGCTCCACCTCTGGGCACGGCTGAGCAATCACTGTGTATAAAACAGAGCTTACAGCAGTTTTGAGTTATTACAGTAAGGATTTGAACCAGAGTAGCTTTATGATGCCTGATTTTTAATGATGGAAGTCCCCAGCAAAGACAGTGAAGGAAGAAAAATTAATTCACCAGCACTAATTTGTACTTGGATAACATTTGGAGTGAAATTTTAAATATAAGTCATCAAGGAACACAGGGGTAAAAGGAGTCTTTCAGTCTTTCAGTTTGCCCTCTTTCAGGTGCAGGGATTAAAAGGATATGACTGTTGTAGTGGAAAGACTTCCCACATTTCTCACTCCAGCAGCTTGTAAAAATAGTGAACTGGGGTTTATTTTATTTTATTTATTGCCTTATTTTCACAGACTTTGCTGAGCACGGAGCCTTTAAGTGTTCCAGCAGTATGCGATCGCTCGAATAGGCCAAGGACTGCAGCCCTTTAGGAGTCCCAGTGATGCACTTTGGCATCCCCAAACAGCCCCAAAACATGGCATCTGGCCATGTACCCCTCAAAGCAGAAAGGCCTGATGTGAGAAACAACTTCAGCTCCAGGAACACATGGACCGTGCATGACCCCATCTTGGGACCATGCAGTGCCATGACCTGAGAAGAACTCTGCAACAACCTGGATTTAGGGCAACATTTCTCTCCCACATGCATCAGGACATTTCCCTATTACTACTAGCACCACCGTCACTCGTAAGTGCAACCCTCACCCCTAGCGTGGTGGGACTGCGCTCCAGTAGAGCATGTGAAATTGAGATCTGCAGCTCAGATCCAGGAGCAAATGTTGTCTTTAATTTGTAAAGCACATACACAAAAGGAATCCTAAGTCTGATTTTACTTTTTGTGCATATATTCTTTTGCTAGTATTGACATAAGCTTATACATATCATATCATTTGGTTGCATTCTTTTAATTTTAACAATTCTCTTCAGCTCCTACTCAACAGCACCCTTCCTGTCTCTTTCTTTCTCTTAGTAAATTCAAACCTGTGTGCACATGATCTTGCAGATACACGCACACACACAGAGCCTCTGTTCAACCTTCCTGTGTTGCACTGAGTTTCCCAAGCTGTGCATTTCCTATTGCCTGTCTCCAGGTTCTCAAGAGCTGGAGCTCTGTCATTCTATTTACATGAAAGTTACTTCTAAACACTATTTCCTCCACCATATGAGAATTGAGTTATTTCTGATTATATTCTCTGCAGCATTAGGAACATTAAGTGAGAAGGGACTTCAGGGATGATGGCAGCAGCCATTACTGCTACCTCCATCACACAACCACTTTCAGAAACTCATATCTCATCCTTAGGCTCTGCTGGTTACCAGAGAACTTAAAAAATTGCAATTAGCCAAATAATTTGTAAGAGGGAAAACCACTTTATATCTTTTAAAATCCTTATTAGTAAGCCAAAAGCCTTTTTTATTTTCACGCCCTTTTTCCGTGTTGTACGATGTCCAAAATCTAGGAGACATTGGATCTACCTGACAGATGTTTGAACACTGAGGTTAGGCAAGCCAAGTAGGTTACTAAGAAATGTAGTTTTGTACATGATATTATAAACAATAGTGGAAAATGTTATTATGCCTAGCAAACAAACTAGAAACAGAAACAAAATACTCCATGCTTTATGGTAAATTGTGGGTTATGCCATTTCCTGTTTTCCTCCAGTGAATTGGCTAAGAAGTATAATCTGGATACTTTTATTACTGCAGCTACGGTACATGGCTTATTGTTAAACAAGATCCCACTGTGACTGACGTCTGTCCTGCAAGACATCTAGTGACAAGGAGGTTGATCAATGCCATCTGCTTCCAGGACCGCAGAACTCCTGGTCTGACTGCTAAAGAATACGACACAGGCACAAAGAAATGCAGTTCAGCCATGGGACTGAGTGGTCAATGGTATAAGGACAACTTATGAAAGAAAGAGCCTTCAAGGGACAGAGCTTCAGGGGTGGAACTTGGCAGGCAGGAGCTGGGAGAAAGCTTCAAGCGTAGGAATGAGTAAGAAAAAAAAGTTAAAAAGCCAATTGTGGGAAACTGAGACACAGGAATCAATCATGGAGTGTGATCAGAAGTCTATGGCTTGAGAGATTCCAGAAAGAGGCGGAGAAGCTTTACCAACTTGTTTGTGCAAAAGTTGGAAGAAATGTCTGCCATTCTGAGCCAGTGTCACTTTCCATCTGCTGTGTATTCTGGATGGTTGAAAACCCCTTGAAGTCTTCCAGTGTTTCACAGGAAAAGATTCTGGGATTTTCCTTGGGGGTGCCAGAGGGGGAGGGGTCCTTTTTCATTTAGCATTTTTAGTATTCAAATTAGAAGACTTTCAGCATCCTGGGGTGAGACTCAAAAGCCTTTCCCTAGGCAGCTTGGGAGCATATCAGAAATCAATGGCATAGAGGATGGAAAAAGTTTCAAAAATGTGAGACTGGCAGGAAATACTGGCACATTTCTGTTTGATATTTGCTTTCTTGGCACGCAGTGACTCTTTTAGCGCCAATGGAAAATCCTTTAGTGCCAAGCCACTCTCAGATAAATCTGCACACAAAATACACATTGAATTGGCATGTAGCTTTTGAGATTAAGGTTTAAGCCTTGCCAAAATATGTATTTTTGGATTCCAGCATCTCTCTTAAGTAAATTAGGCAACTTCATAATATGAAAATGCTACACGTGACTGATTTGATTTTGATGCATCTGAGCTCAGCCAAACCAAATGAATGGGAAGAGTGAGAACACCTGACACAAAGGAAAACCAATCAACCAACCAGAACTGAATTGTGTGCCCATTTTTGTACAGATATTGAGAAAATCATAGCCTACAGCCTACACAACCTAAACCTAATCTCCGGGGATGATTGAGTTCTATTGCAAGAGTGGAAGTGATCTTCATGTGAGAGAAGAATATGGAGAGGTTGAGAACACATGAGCAGAACTTGCATTTATTCTTGCTGATGAGTTTTAAAGCCCCTTAACCCTCCTTATTAAATCCATACTTGCCCTATAGCTTAACCAAAAACACAGACTTTAAAGTTCAGCCTTCATTGGGACAGTCTACAATCCTGAAAGGAAAAATAAAACCAAACTTAGATTATTCCAGAGTTCATGATTTTTCACTCAGCTCATTGGCAGTCCTGTCCCTCAGCTGGTCAGAAACTGAGTGCAGGTTTGCTGCCATCTCTCTCACCACTGAAGCATTGATGAGGGGGTATCTCAGATCAGCAGCACTCCCTGCAGCAGGCTTGGAGCAATTCCTGGAGCTCCAGGTCATGTAGAGATTGAATGCAACTGCATTTCAATATAATAAAAATGCTCTTCTATAGGGTAGTTCTGAACAGCACAAAAAGATGACATGGACAGAGGCGTGGTATATGCACCCTGTAAGTAGAGCTGTGGTGATTGAATTAGGAGATATAGTGAAGATCAAGAGCCAAAGTCAGGTAGCACAAAGAAAGGTTACAGAGTAAGACAGTTCTGGATGTTAAACCCTTGGACTGGATCTTTTGCCCATTTCTCACTTATTTCTTCTTTCTTTTTCATCAGTGTTAAGTAGAATGTTTCTCAGGAAGGAAAGGTTCCTTCCACCCTCCTTTTCCTCACAACTTTCCAAAACATTACACCTTCTGATAGAGTGCTTCTCTGGTGTCAGTGGTACAATGAAAACCCTTCATCCGCTTTGTGAAGCTGGAGAATATCTGCTTTTGGTATGCCACTGGGTCAGCTAGAATTCCTGAAATTGCACTCTTTTTGAGTGTATATAAAAACAATATAGCCAATTGCAAAGAAATGAAAAGTATGAGAACAGAGATTAACCCAAGTAATCCTGCTGCTCTTGTTTTTATAGAGTTCAAATAGACTGCTTTTAAAAGAGTAGGACACATAAACTCAGCATGAATACAAGTTACCTGTATTCCATAATCCCATTATTATACCTCATAATAAAGCAATTACTTAAAATATTTTTTGCTCTAAAACAGTCCTTTTTGGCAGCAGTAGAACAAGAATCTTAAACTTCAGCTGTGTTAGCTAAAACAAAGCCTAACTTTGTTAAAAACTGTAGGTAAGTGAAGAGTAAGGTAATAGAGTAATATTAACTTTTAACAAAACACAATAGACAGTCTGCTCAATAAGGTGCAACAAAACTTGTTTATGCAATTTCCCTCTTCTACTGTTATTTCTTTGGCTTCAAAGCAGTTATGTCAGATTCACACAGAGAACCCCAATACAAAGTCTCCTGCACAGTACTTCTAGGTCTAATCAAGTCACTGTCAATGTCAGACTCTAGATTATTCTGACTGTCCCACTGTAAAATGGCTTGAAATCATTGATTTATGAAAAGAGGAACATCAGCTGTCATTCCAGCATTCCAGCATTTGTCTAAGTTGCTTTTATCCTGTCAATGAAAATAGGTTGCTATTAACAAAGAAGGAACTCAAAGGAATTGCTCGAAGCCTGTTCCTTAGATACACAATTTATGGTATTCAGACAAATTCACCAAAAATGTGTTGGGGAAAAAAAAAGTTGGTTTTTATTTCAGATCAAATATCTCATTATTTAAAATACTGTCAGGTTGTCTTTCATCTTCAGAGCTGGCACACATAGGAAAACATGTTGCAAATAAAAGAAGCCTTCCAAAATGTCATACTGATTATGCATTCACAAGTTAGCTACTTTCAGCTCAGCTAGATGACAAATATCACGAGTTCACTACATGGTTTAGCTGCTGTGGTCTGAGAGGGTGGACAACAGCTTTTTCTACATATATTGCAGGAATAGCCATATTGCAAAAAGCATACCCAATGACAATGACAATTCCTAATCTATCAATTTTAATTCATGTTAATTTCTTTTGGTGGTTGATAAAATACGGAAAGAGCTAGCATCAAGCTGCTAGCTTTCTATCACACCACTTATTTCACAGGTCATAGGTTGACAAGTTCTATAATGCCATCCATTATTTTTCCACCTATTTCCCCATACTTTGACAGTGACTGCAGTCTACGACCACCTAGCTCTAGGAACCTAGCAAAATTATTGTACTAGATGGTTATATTTTGCGCATGCAGGAACTTCTTCAAAGCTGCAAGATGTTCTCCAGTATGTACCTTTCCAATGTTAATGACATGTTGAGCAATAAAAGGAATGAACATCACGTTGTAACTGATAACAGACAATGATTTACTTCCACTGACTTGACCAGTTTGTTTCTTTCTGGAAAATTTTTAGTGTATATTTTCATTAGTATGGTATTTTCAGAAGAACAGGGAAATTGAGACTATTTAATGTCTCTTGAAGGAATGCTTTCAACTGCTGAGAATAGAGAGGAAAAGCCATGGAAGTAATTTGCTACTGAATTTCTTCATAATTACAGGGTTACGACACATGCAAAAACAATGAGTCTCCTTTTGAAATTTTACATGGGTGAAAGGTGAACACCAAGATGAATTGGGTCACTTGTTTATTCTGATGATGATGACAAGCTTGAATATATAATACTCAAGAGAAGCCGAGAGACATGTTGACATAAATGAAAATTAACACACCCTAAATTGCAGAAAAGGCTAAAATGATTCAGAAGCAGTTTCTGCAGATTCTGATAGCATTAGTAAAAATTGATGAAAAATCAATACAACTTTCATTATCCCTGTATTTATTAATGCCCATATAGCTTGTTTCCATATTAGTGCTCATAAAGATAGCATATTGTTTATCTTGGAAAGCTGGCAATAAGTTACATAGTAGTTTGTTAAGTAGTTTGATAACACACAACAGATTAAGCTGAGTTAGTGTTTGCTGGTATAGGAATAAGGTTTTTGAAGAAGCCAGTACAACTAACCTCTTAGTCCACTGATGCTCTTTACCTCATGCAGATAGGACAATTTCAGCTGAAAGCAGAATCTCATTGTCAAAGAGATGGTGAATGAACCGTCATGACCAGTTCCATGTCCTGCACAGGCCAAAGAGTGTCACAGAAGATGTCCACATATGGGCTTCTTTACAAATGTAAAGATGTTATTGATAGAATTTCCTCTTCTGAAGAATGACAATCATAAATCTTTGTGAGCACAAGACACGACATTGTTTAACAACAACATTTTTTCTAGGTTTTTAGAGACAAAATATTAGCTTCAGCCTACCTGACTCACTGTAATTTTCATCACTTCATTTCCTCTGTTAGCTCTCTAGGACTCTGCACACTATCTCTTGTCCAAACACCTCAGCTAGAGATACCCTACATATTTGCCTACAGATAAATGTGAAGGACAGAAGAATGTAGCCATTGCCTTAATCAAATGGACACACCACTAAAGCATTGGTTGAAAAAGCTGCTTCTATGCTGCTAAATAAAACGGGGCCACAGCGTAAACTCAAGCACTACTGTTGCCCGTGCCACTTAATTGTTAACATGCTCGATGACATGGCTGTGCTAGAAGCCTTCTCCAGGACAGTGTGAGGGATAGACAGGACTCTTCCTAGCAGGTATTATGGACAAAACACACTAGGTTCCCTCCATCTCTCATACTCCCCAAGGCTATCCCAGCAGACTTTGCCTCTTACCCACTCTTCATGCCACTCTGTGGGCATGCAACACATACTCCCAGGTTCACGCTACAGAGGTACTTCTAATGGCTGCAGCATACGATTTCAGATACTGTGAACTGAAAAAACGCAGTATTCATTTCACTATGAAATGAAATATCTGATCTTGCATGGAGTATTTTCATTTAAATATGCCTGCACACTAAGGAATGCTCGAGTAAAGTACGATCACTTTGATTACTCCCATCCTCTGACCGCAGTTCATATCCCATCACTTTGATATTTTGAAGGCACTAGATATAAGTCTCTAAAAATACCATGAGTCAGCAAACATTTCTGCTTCCTCTGGGAAGATAGTCTAGATTTGCAGCTCTGCAAACAAGAATAATGCCTGGCTGTGGGTGTCTAAAGTATATGCTGGCTTCATAGAGTGACTTTTTTAGGACATAAGTGGGTTAAACTTTGGTTGGTTGGTTTTGATTTGATAAAGCAGATTCAAGCATAATAAGGCAGAAAAGAAGCCTGTTTGTTAGTGTCAGATAGGTTTACACTGTAGGTGTCTTTCTCTTGGGGATGAAACAGCAGGTTTTACCAGCTTACACTTACTGTAGAAGTAAAGACTTATAAGTCCCCGTAATACAAGTCTCCATATCTCCAACTGAGAGAGGTCTCTGAAAGCCTCCATGGAGATTCTCTGCACCTGAATTAATGCCACTGACTCTTTAATGAGTGTCAGTGAAGAGTTATTAATGACACTAGAGAACAAGGAAATTCAATGAATGCTTCAGAGTGACACTGAGAGCTTGTAACCAAACCTAGTATTAAATCCAGACCTCTAGGAGCCAAATGACTACCGCACAAGATCTTCCTTCTTCATCAGCATGAAGACCAGAATCTTGATTAAAAGGTAATCTAGGCAGACCTATAATGATAATTAGGGGTAAGAATACATCTTGAGAACACTTTCCAGGTGATCAACTCACCTGAAGGTTTGATCTTTAGAGATGAGAACTCATCAGCATTACTGAATAGTAAATAACAGTGTTTGAATCTGAATAAGGGTTCTGAATCAGTGAATTAGCATTTTCTTCTAGATACCATATAACGGCAGCATGCCCAGTTTGTCATGGTGTACAAAATGGCCTTCTTTCACCTCTAATTTTAAAAAGTCAATTATCTGCTTTAACAAGACGTGCTTTTTTTGACAAGGGCAAACAATAACGATGATGGACATCCCCTTTTCACTTACAGGGGTTTTTTTTCAAATTACATATATAACATTTTTCATAGCATTAAAACTATTCAGAAATATGCTGAAAAAGTAATTGAAGCAAGTCTAGATCTGTCTCCCTTGTAAACATGTAGACAGCAAACACACATAGGATGATTATCAGATGGCTTAAGTGGCTTTTATCATAATGGCATTTAAGCCTTATTTCATGTGCTCTGAGGTTATTTTTAAAAATCTGTTGTCTAAGAAGACAAATCACTTCTTGGGAGTTTTTCAGCCATTGGATTCAGAACTAATCATCACCCCCAAAAGAGCTGCAGCTTTTCTAGCAGAAAACTTGAAGACCAAGATGTTATAAATATCAGGAATAATATTACAATGATAGGATTTAAAGTGTATTTATTTGTTTACTTCTTAGGATTCACAGTCCCTAAAATACAGTTATTTAAAACTTGAATAGGAACTCATTTAAGTAGAAGCTCAAAAGGCAAAGAACTCAATTCCCTTTTCATTCAAAATGTGTTTGTTTTTCATTTTGTGATGGGACGCAAGAAATGAAGCCTGAAGCAAAACAGATTAAAACATCCAACTATAACAAAAATGTCACCTTTCTCAAGATATTGTTTCCTGTTTCTTCTGATCCCAATATTCCTTTCTCACAGCAGTATCTGTTTCTGTGCACACATATCTGGGCCAGAGGGTGATTTCTCAGCTATGGAAAAAAATAATGGTATAGAGTTTAAGTACATTCCTGTTGCAATCTGCCTTACTCACCTACATATACCCATAATCACTGGTCCTGCAATTGGATGGTCAAACAGCGTGCAAAGAAATCCCTTTTTCCAGAAAACTCAGCCTAGCAGTAATTGTGGGTTTGCGGGAATAACTCTGTCACAAGAATTGACCTAATCAGAGCCTAAAGCAAAGAGCAAATATTCCTTTTGCCTAAACAGCTCCCTCTCCTCCAGCTATCCTACACATACCCTTGCACAACTCAGAAGTAATAATGTGTCCTCCTGAAGGCAAATGCTATTAATGCATTCAAAAAAAGGAGCCAGGACAGTATGGCTGTACTGACCCACAACTGTAAATGTTGTATTCACAACATGATAAGGTAAAGACAGAAAATGGAAGCAGGAGGAGATCCTGGGCAGTGCTATATCAGGAGGCTGAGAAGAAGGTTTCTGGAAATGGGAAATTCATGTAAGGTTGCAAAGAGTTCACAATTACATTGAAGTTGTTAAAATACAAAAGTTACAATGGTACCTAAGCCGTCATGAGCAATTTTGATGGCAATTTTTGCGTTATGACATTAGTTATTTAAAGCAAGCTACGTGCCCTTCTCAAGATGTAAATCAGATGATGAAAACAGAAGATAAAATTCTTTTTTCCGTATTAGTCTGTTCATGTTTTTAACAACAGGCTTTCTACTAAGCCTGCCATTTGTCTCGCTAGATGTGAATAACAAGATTAAAACTTCAAGGACTCTATCCTCAGCCAGTATATATTTGGGTACAAGAGTTGAGGCTTTGGCCTAAGCTATTCAAAAGCCCATTTGTGTTTAAAAAATTCAAACAATTTCAATATTTTAATACTCCCCCTCGGGTTATTGAGAAAAATCAGATTTAATACTCACTAACCATCTGATTTATATAAATATCTTATAAACTTTAATACTGGTGCCTTTGCGCACTTAAGAGCCACATGGGATATGAGAACAGGGAAAAGTTGCACGGAAAGTCAGTGGGAAAAGATCTGGTTTCTTAGTTATAAAGCAATAAAGTGCATGCATTTAAAATTACATATTTTAATATTTCACGTAACCGATACTGGATGCTGCTGAAAGTGAGTACATTGGTTCAGAGCTTTGCATGTGCTTGTAGATGGTAACAAATCCAGGTGTGGGGCCCTGCTGTGTGCTCAGCCGCTGTGTGGTCAAACATACACACTGAGGACTGAGGAAAAATCACCCTTCTGAAGCCTAACTCCATGACCACTCATGCTTTGTGTATTATTCATATCTCGCATCTGCAGGATTTACCACCAAGGAAGGTAACTGGACTGTTGGTCAGATTGATGGCAGTGAAGTCATTTGCTCTATGGAACTGGAAAGACAGAATTCACTTGAATTTATCATCTGATGTGAACAAAATTCTTCCCTGCATAGAGGGTTAACATGAAGTTAATGTACTGCACTAGTTCCAGTTAAATCTTCAAAATAAGCTGCAGGTTAGCAAATGCAATGAGGGAAGCCATGGGGATGGAGGCAAGAGGAAGCAGAGTGGGGCAAGGTGAAACCATGTCAGGTAGGGCTCACCAGCAGCCATCCTGCACAAATCCCTAAGGATGTGCTCACTCCTTGTGCTCCCTTGGAGTCAGATAGGAGAGCTAGAACATGCTTGAGGGGCTTTAGGCCAAGGCCCAAGAGAGCTCATGCAATGGACTGGGTGTGCAGCAGGAGAACAATGATGAGCTGACACAAGGGCTTGCTGCTGGGGAGAGCAACACAATGGGGGCTGAGGAAGGAGCTAAAACCTATACCATTATCTGCCATCATCTTTTACTGCATTATTTCACTTTATCGTAAAAGGTATTTTTTCTGGGGTAGACCCTGCTATTTCATGCTTTATGAACTGAGGGGTGAACGCAGTGTCATGTGCTGAAAGCTGCCACTGACCCAAGAATGAAAAACCAAATAGCTGCAAAATGCCAACAGCCACAAGACTTGACAGGAGTCAAATCCCACAGCTCTGGTTCAACCACTGCAAACCCCTGGCTATGTTCAGACAGACACTGCGCCCTGATGTCACTTTGGAAACTAAATGCATTTAAAGAAAGCCAAAAGAAACCGACTCTTATCACAGAACAAGCGTATCCCCAGACAGTGCTGTAGTGATACAGCTAAGCCAGAGCCCTGACATGGGAATAACTGGCTAAGCTTTCCCGTGATGACAAGCCCTCAGCTTGATGCTCCCTCTGGAGCTCTCATGGCTGGAAAGGCAAGGAGATTCAGGGAGGGAGGCCCATGGAAAGACAGGAATAAGGGACTGCCTCTGTGCTGGGTCCTCCATCTCCTTCCACTCATCTCTATCAATGCCATTGTAACAGCTAGGGCCTGTTGGTGCTGTTTGGCAAGAAGGTGCAGTTCCTGGGTCTGCCAGCTCCAAGTGTACCTTCAATTGCAGCATATCCAGGGCAGGGGGGAAGCTGTAGAAACCACAGCAGTAGCTGCAGCTATGGGAAGGAGGGAATTACAGAGCCATCAAAAATGTAAAGGAGCTTAAAAAGCCATTTAGTTCACCCTCTTCTCCCCCTTTCAAAGGCAGGAACAAATTAAAATCTACTCATGATAGATGCTTGCCTGGCTGTCCTTAAGGAATTTCTAATCATGGACAGTCCACAGTTTCCTTAGTCATTTATTTCTGTCTTCAGTCTTTACCATTAGACATTTTTCTTCACAATATCCCACCTAAATTGGACAATTTGAGCTCATCATTTCTGATTTTATGCACCGCAGACAGAGGAGCACTTTTTCCCTTCCTCACTGAGGAACCTTTGATGTGAGGCCCCAGGGACATCTTCCAGAAGGCTCTTCCACTCGAGATAGGCAATGGCAGGCAGATGGTAAATGACTTACACAGAAAGCTTATGTATTAGTCCATTGCATCCAAGTTTGTAAATGTAACAGATATAACATCAGGATAATCCATCAGGCAGAAAGCCGTCTACTCATACTTGGATACTAAGAAGAATGGTCTTGATGGTGAAATTGAGCAAATGGTAAAAATTAAAATAATCCAATCAATTTATTGAACATTATGCTACAGAACTGACCTTAATCTACTTTATACAACTTCTCTATTTGTTGTCAGTGGGACAGTGTTGCATAGACTTTAACTTCCTAACCCAAGTAGTAATGTATATTTTTTTAAATAGATATGTTTATCAATTTCATCCTCAAAAGCAGTGAGCATTAAATCAAGAGAATCTGTTTCAGTCTGAAAAGTATACCTATGCATTATCATCATGACTCATCTATCTCAGCTCATCCCCAAATAATATGGAAACTTTAGTAATACCCACCTGTAAAGAAACACAGCAAAACATCTACAGCATTTTCCATTTTCTTTTCTAATTTTTTATTCATGCTTTAGTATACTTCTTTCTTGAGAACATTCAACCTTCTCTTTTATTTAACTCTTCTTATAAGTGTTCCAGGTGGATGAAGAAATGACATGAGATAGCCTAAAGCAGTATGTATTTTCCCAGACTAACAGCTAAAAAGGCTGGGGATGGCAATGCTTGATTCTGATAAACTATTACTCCATGTTCATTTTTGTATAAGTTACTCTTGCTAGGGCCAGGCATGAAGATGAAAGAGGGAAGAGGTGATTAGCACGTTGGCCAAATCTTTTGAGTGTTTGAGAGTATCATAAGAATGTTTTACAGATGAAAAATGTCTAGATGATTCTCAAAAGCAGACAAAACATTAATTTGCTGTAGGAGCTCAGATGTGGCTATGTACACATCTAGATTTATCCCCACTAACTGAATCATCAAACTGAGGTTTCCTATATAGGCACTAGAGAAATATAGGACCCTCCAGAGAGCAGCATGAAAATCACTCACTAATTGCCCATTGGCTTAATTGAGGAATTAAAGGCAATTTTATTCCTAACTTTGTCACTTCAGCTAAGCCAAAGCTCTAATTATGTGAACCTAAGAGAGGAATTTAAGGAATATGATCTCCTACAGACACAATTGAGACCTTTAGTCTGCATACTGTGATACCAACAATCTTTTCCTGCATACCTTGTTTTAATTCCTGGTCACAGTATTGACTCAAACTGCAGCTTACCAGTTGCACTGATCTCTCTACTACATTGTATTTATGGTACAGTACAATAATCTAGCATTTTTCTTTGAAAGTATTGTTGCCATTTTGAGCAGAAAAACAATTCTGAAACAAAGGAAAATAAACCATTTTAAAGAAAATTTCCCTCTTTCAGGAAAGAAATGGAAAGAAGAAATGCAGACATATCATTAATGTAGGCAATGAAACATTTTTTAATAGGTTGTCAATAGGTATAGCTGCACCTGACAACCCACCTTCAAAACCTCGGCCTGATTTAGTACAAGCAGGAGATCTGTAAGGGAACATGGAGTTTCCCACAACGAGGTCACCTCAGAAGTGCTCCATGTTGGTGGCAAACCAAAGTCATTACCACCTGGCAATCCATTCAGCAACCTGTGTAAAATAAGTGGATGTTTCCTATTGTAAGGTGGCTACAGTGTGGAAATCTCCATCATAATTAGTAGTAGGTGGCAGCTATATCAACAAGGCCTTGGATGATTCCTGAGAGCTAAACAGGGATGGGAAGAATACCTTCAAAGGGTAGCTGTAGATAGATAGCTTGCACGCAGTTGGCTGTGCTGTGCTAGTCTTACAATAGACTAACCATTAATGCCTGCACAATCTATTTGCAAATGCAAAATTTGAACTATTACTGCTTATTTCCATTTACAGCATTTATTTCTCAACACCCTGAGTACCTGCGTGGCATTTTTACCAAAAAAGGAAAACATCAGCTTCATGAAGAAATCCTCGCTTTATGTATTCCTACCACATAAGAGCAAAAAAGACCAAATTCAATCAGCTGTCCTAAAGGAAACATAACACAGACTCACATCTGACAGGGAATTTGGTTTGTAAAAGCATAACCAAGATAATACAAGTCACATTGGTTTTTTAGCTAGGATATTGTATTCTGCTGTTGAGCCGGCTGCAGTTGGACACTGCTTGGACAGCAGATGGTGTCCTACTGTAACACTAAGCTACAGTGCTCCAAGAGGAATCTTAAACCAGCCTTTAAAATACTCTCCAATTTCCATTTAATTACTTTAATTGGCTTTATTGACTACAGAATAAAAATGATGGATCTGTTTAAACACTAGGCTGAATTAAAAAGTTTAGTGTGTCAAAAAGCTGTGACTTTGAAACATAGGTCCCATTTCTGAGAGTATTATCCAGTATTTAAAGGAACTTTTTATACATGTGGTCACACCACTTAGTTGTCTGAGTGGTCCTTTTCAAAGGCACCATAGCAAATAAGTGTTAAGAGTCACTCTGGAGGTCAGGGGAGTCAGATGCTTCATGCTTAACACTGCCCATGAATATTTTCTCCTTACAGTACACATTGTCTTAAGATAATAATGAGAAATCTAAACTTATAGTTGCTCTCGTAAAGGCAACGGAAAGACTTGTGAGCTCACATGGGAAAGGACCCTTTTTTTCCTTCTGTGTTTTATAGCATCTTGTGCAGTGGGCATCTGCTCCCCATTGGAGCTCTCAGATACCAACTTAGTACAATTAAAAATCCATAGGTTTAAATTTATTCCTGATAAATGACAACAAGTTGTTGAACTGGTAAATCTAAGGGAAATAATTTAATGCTTTCAGTCTGCATCTAAAGCAATTTTTCCTTGTATGGCTGTTTTCCCCCTGATCTTTGGGATTTGCAGAAGCTCCCAGTATTTCAAGACTAATGAGGTGAACTGGATGGTGAACAGGAATTTGTTACATTAAGAAGCTACAAGTCTGCTGACGTTACTGGACTTCAGGAAGTAGGCAGGTAAAAGTGAGAGATCCTTATAGCTTGGAGCCTGCCTAAGTGTTGCACAGAGCCTAACTCATGACTAAGCCTGATCTAAAAACACTCCTCCAGCAACTCCCCTTTCACATCACTTAGCTCTGGCCTCTGTGGGGCCTGATGCATTGCCGAGCAGGCTGGCGTGACTCAGCTCAGGGTTATCTAGAGTTTGCAAGCCTAGATTGAATTTACTGTCACTGGGAGGGTAAAATTTGTTGGGAATAGTTTTGTCATTCATACTGGAACGTGATGAAATCTTTGCCTGCTGGAGCAGATAATCATCATCTCTTACGGCCAAACCCGGGCAGGGGCAAAGCAGTCATAAATGGTGTTATTCGCACGATCATCATGAGCCACATTTTTCCTTTTTCACACAGACCCTTGTAAATTTCTTCTCTTTTTCTTTTGCTTTCATAAGGAAATAGTTATTCTTCTAGCCCTAAGGTTATGGCAGTAGTCTCACTGATTTTGGTGAGATTCTTCCTATGAGAAAGCACTCTTGACCCAACCCCTTACCGACACAGTTTACTAGTAGTCACATGAATGAGATAGATACCTGCTTTTTAGAAAATGCCTGTATTTTCTTTCTTATCCCAGATATGACAGAGGATGCTCAATATTTTTAGGAATATTGACAGAGGTCAATATTGTCCAAAAACATTTATATAACCTCTCCAAAAGCAATAAAATGATGAAACCCAGAATCTGCAAATTGTGGTGATTTGTAGTGCTTTGATTTATAGCCCTGTTGGGTTCAGAGTGAATGATTTCTACAGAGACCAGTCCCTCTAATCGTAATTTTACAAGAAACGGATGTGCTAAAAGAAACAGAAAGCTAACGGGGCTTCTGGTTACATTTTCAGCCTGATTTATAGAGCTGTAAAACTCTCTGTATCAGGGAGCTGACACCAATTTCTAGAGAGCTGTGAACATTTGTTTTCATCTGATTTTCCTACAGGGTTTCTAGGCCCACTTCATTCACAAAAGACCCCAATGAAATCCATGTCAGGTGTTAGAGAGTGTGGGATGATGGTGTCACAAGCGATCTGGTGGCAAAGGAGACCCAGTCTGGTAGCTGAGCAAAAGGAAACTAGTCCTGGGAATGACTGTTTTGGGGACAGAAGTGTACTTTTAAGGATTCAGGAGTGGAAATGGAGCTGAGGTGGGAGCAGGTGTGACCAGAGCTGAAATGGAAGGTCTGGTCCAGCATGGCAAGGGATGCTGTATATCAAGCCAGTGAGAAGACAGAAAGCCGAGCCTGGTGCTGCTGCAGCCACGACACTACAGTGTGACCGCAAACCTCACACCTGCTAACAGAGGCAAATGCTACCTGCACACAGACACATTCAGACAGCAGAGGAGCAAGGCTGTGAGAAGAGGAAGACCTGGAGAGAATGAATGTGGAACGCACCAGGGACAGCACAGTCAAGGCTGCAGCCTTGGTTAGTGTCCATGACATGGCACAGGGACATGGTAAGACTGGCCAGATGGGCAGAGAAGAGCTTGGGAGCCTTAAGCAAGGACAGAGTGGCAGGAGTGCTATGCCCAGGCTCCCCTGAAGACCCCACCATGGCTGGCCTGCAAACAGGGACAGGCACTTAGAGGCAGTGCCCATGGCCACTCACAAGTGTAAAATCCCACAAGGAGGGGGGATTACAAAACCAGCACATCCACTAGGACAAGTGTAATGACCAACATGAGGGAGAGAAAGCAGAAAGGAGCAGGACAGGGCATGGGTCAAGCACAACAATCAGAAAAGGAGAAACATGAGTGAACATTCAGGTCAAGAATGGAACAAGGAGCCGTCCCCCTGGAAGTGGGCTGTGTTTCACAGTAAAACCTCCATCTGCCTCTGTGAGGATGCTAAAATACTTTACCTACAGCAGGGAATCTTGATGGCTTGAGTCTTGCCAGTTTCTACTCCTTCTTATAGCTAGAAATGTGTAGAAATGTTTGGCTTGTATTTTCACACCAAAATGAAGGTGATGTTAGAGTTTGAACTAAACAATCTGAGGCCTCTTTTGAAAGAGCACGCTGTTCCCTTCCAGAAAACAACTCATGTATCAATCACAGGTTATTACGGGTGCTTGCACTAGTATCCTGTCCAAAGAGAGCCGCTGGAGATTCTAGTGGAAAGGAAAATAAAACATTGCTTTGAATCAGCACAGTTAACAGTTAAGCCTAATGCATCTCCAGACGTATGACCCTGATCATTCTATGTTCTAAGGCCCTCTATGTTCCACGATACTTGGCAGGGTTGTGGGCAGGCACTACCATGCCCGTTTGGCAAAGGGTCTAAGATCAAAGCCTAAGGTATTTATGTGCTGGCCAACAGGCTAGCATAAATCGGCAGCTTCTGCTGACATAGCATATAAGAAAATATTCTTACTGTGTTATGCTGTTTAAAGAAACCCTATCAGTTACTTTATTATATAAAATTATTAAATATTAAATATGTTATTTTACAAAATGATTTAGTAGCATGTCTGTGTTATTTTGTTTTTAGAGTGTCAAATTAAAAAACAGTTATTAATTAATAAACCAAGGTGCATTTTATTGCACTAATAAGTGCAGCTCTAAAAATTTATTACCACTTTCCAAAGATTTACTTCCTTTATTTTAAAAAAATGTATTGGTGTCTTAAATTAATTATAAAGATCAAACTTACATGGAGAGGCCCTGATCCAGCAAACACATATGCTTATGAGTAATTTAACTGCATGAGTAACTTCATAGAATTCAGTGGGTGAGAGAGAAGCTGTGATCCGTGGAGCTCCTAATGTGGGTAAAGTTATTCATGGGCACAACTGTTTGCAGGACTGGAGCCAAATATAACACATATACAAATTCCCATCCAGAAAGAAAAGGCAAATGAATACATAGTAAAAAGCAATTACACGTTATTGAATGTTCTAACAACTATATATTCAATAATAAGTGCATGAATACAAATGTGGGTTCAGAGATGCATGGGGCCTATCTATAATTGACAGCCAATAAATGGAGAGGTAGAAAAGTGAAGTGAACACAGTGTAACTGTCTTCATGTCTGAGGGTCTCTCTAATTAGGTTGGGCTTTTGATGCAATAATTATACATGGGAAATGTGCAAACAAAAATAAATTGGGTTGCACTTAACTACCATTTTTAGACACCAAATGCAGGTGTTATGCTTTCTAAAGAGCACTTGTTTTGGTCTCTTGAGGTGTTTTAGAGCACCTAAGGCAGATGCTTAGATATTCAGTGTGATCTGTAAGTGAGAAGTAGGCATCTCTGAAGATTAAATTAAAAAAAACCCTTGTACCACACTCAGGACCATGTCACAGAAATTATCTGCGCATATGATATCAGATAACCACTAGTTAGAACGTTAAAACAGAGCCAGGTTTCTCCTGTTGGTTGTTCTCTCTATGATCCCCTTGGCTGTGTATCGTGTGCTGCAAAAGGACATGATGCCCGCGGGAGACGAAGGGCACTGCTTCAGACCTCAGCAGAGGAAGACGATGCTGCCCTAGGAGGCGGGTACATTGGCTTTGAACTCTTCAGGAGAGCATGGAGGGGAGCCCTGCTTGCTCTGAGCTAGGCTGTTGTGTTCTGTTCCAGCTATATTTCTTTAAGAGGGTGATGCTGACTAACCTCCCTGATGCTGAATTCCACACTTCCCAGTGACTGAATGCAGGCTGAATGCCTCCACACCCTCACTTTGAGCTGAGCTTCCTCTGGAGTCAGTTATGTAGCTGCTTAGTTTCTGCTTTTAGGAAGTGTTGTTACACCTAGGAAACTCAGCAGTCCAACACACAAACACAAACTGGTTCTAGATGGCAGAGAATGTGCTGAATTGCTCTCTGAGATTTAGACACCTGCAGTTTACCTGTGCTCCAGGAGAAGCAGAATCCAACTGGCTAACAGCTCTCCCACAACACTGAAGCCCTCCAGCTAGGGGAGATTGGATAATTCCCTTTTTGGCCTGTCCTCCTTATTAAAGTATATGTGAATACCTCAGTCCCCTTGGGCTGGGCTGTGGAAGCCTTAAGCACTTTGCAAGTTCTCCTTATGAACTGCCAGTAAAGTAAACGTTTTGCAGAAGTTTATGTTCCTGCACTTATTTTGCCCCTATGAAACAAATGCTGCTGTCAGGCACAATACAATGCGCCCTGTGTATTCTGCAACATTCTTGCTGCTGTTCATTGTAAGCTACACTTTTAGGGATGTTTTTCTACCTCTTTACCTCCCTGGTCCTCCCCTGTGCTTTGGCAGCCTCTACACAAAAGATGTTGTGATTGTTTTGTTCATCCACAAGGCATTCGCTTCAGTTCCACTGCATGATAGCTGGCTGTTTTTCCTTTGCATATGTTTGCAGAGTCATTTCTCCAAGGTAGCTGTCCCCCACTAGCTGTGCTTGGCTGTCATACATTCTGCTCATCTCCTGGAAGTACTTCTGCTCTGGATTCTACCACAGTACAGCAGGAACATTACAAAAGGTGCAGTTATTTCAACAGGCCTTTCTTCCTGGTGCACGTTCGGGATGCACACTGTGATGACTGGGTCTTTTGTTCTTACACATAATATGTAAAGTATACAAATACCTGCTTTCTGTTTACACAGGAGGAAAAGAACGTGAACAAGCCTTAGTAATCCCTTATTTCTAACTTGCAATTAGACTTTAAAATGAAAGATCCTATTCATATCAACAAAGTGTTTTGTGAAAGGGCAAGTGCCACTCTTTTCTTGGTGGTATTGTCACCCTACAGAGTTCAGTCTCCTACCACTTTCTAACCACCCCTCCCTTGCAACCTCCATTCTGCCACTGCAACCACTGGCAAGGTCACAGCTCTAAATCTCATCAGGCAACTGATGGAGTTTTAAAAATGGTGTAAAATGTTTTGTGACACAGAGCCAAGAGGGCCCTCTGTCATATAAGGGGAGAAATGAGGAATGGGGATAATGAGGAGCAGATAAGCCAGCATCACCTCCAGATGCTTCAGAATGTGAAGCCAAGTATTCAGACACCATTACACAGGTGCATACAACCATTTCATGGGTTAATCAGGTGCTCGTAACAGGCCTGGACATGTGCGTATCTGTGTAAGCAGTGCTGCTGCTGCTGCCACTCAGCCTAAACCCTCATGGAGGATGCAGTGAGTTCCATCTGAAGGGAGCAGCCAGTAGAGATAAGGGGTAATCATAGCTGGAACAGAGAAGATCTGTATTGCTTTCTACTAGATCAATCAAAATAGTGCCCCTTCTGTTATTTTTCTCCCTCTGTGCAGGGATTGCTTTACTGGTTTTTCGCATGTGAGCTAACTTTGCTTATCAGTACCCAAGAAAGCAAGTCCCTGCAGGGTCCCCACTGACAAATGCTGCCAGGCAGTCATGCCCTTTCCTCTGCTCTGAATGCTGTAATTAGAGAGATGCAATTTTCCAGTAGTGCTTGACAGCCTACATCAAAGGCACAGAAACTTGTTTCTGGACATTGAAAAGATAAAATTCTAATACTAACTGATGCCTCCTTCAGTTTTTATTGCAGTTCAATGTAAACAGATGCTGCTGGTTTTGAAAGTGTATGTTCAGATCTGTCAGAGTATATATATTGCAGCGGTGATATCTACTGTAGTAAATGCTGATATTTACCATCATGTGTATATGCTTGATTCAATCAGCTCTATGACATTAGCTGTACGTGAGCTTACACATTCACAGATGTCTGTCTTTGCATGTACATGCATACAAATACAAACACATGCATATGAATTAAATGGAAACTGTAACCCAATCTTAACCAGGGTTTTAAATTAATCATAATACATGCACACACTTACAAACATTGGGCTATATTTAACTTTCACATAAGCAGGGTAGGACTATTATCTTCTGTGGAGTTCTGCAGTTTATGAGTCAGACCCAAAGCCTGTTAGTTAGCCAGTGGAAAGACGCCGCTGACTTTATTGGGCTTTGGACCAGACCCGAAGCCAACGGTTAATTGTCTCATATAATATAACTTTCCCTTCCAGCAAACTTAAGATAAACTTAGATTCTAATTCCAATAACTCTCTATAATTTTTTCCAAACAAATTCCTTATGGAATGGAAATGCCCATTCCTGTTCTGGGCATTCTTCAATGCTTTCGTGTTTCTTTGTTTTGAAAATTGATTCAGTCATGTTAAACATTATGCAAGCTTGAAAAAGATCACAGTCTCCAACTATCCAAAGTGAAATTCTCATACATACATAGTTCAGAAATAAATGTCATTAGAAACTTCAAACTTGGCTGGTATTAAAGCCATCTTTGAGGAAGGGGGAAAAAAAGAATCACATTTAAAGGAATTCAGCCTGGTGTTTTAGAAAGTAAGAATAGTTTAGGATTACATGTCCATCTCAGCTTTCTCATTTTATTATATGCCCTGTATGACTTTCTATTTTCTTTCCAGTTTTTTTTTTTTTTTTGACTTGGATTGATTTTGAGCATGTACTTGAAAGATGCAATTATTTAGAGGGAAAATTAACATGCCTCCACCAAGCTTCCTTCTGAATTAAAGGGAGAGCTGTCTAAAGATCTGCATTTGAACTCCGAGCTAATAAAGCTCTTAAGTTCATCCTAATTTGCATACCACAGCTGACAGAAATGCAGTTAAACACATTTCATTTTTAAGAAACAACTCTTTAAGATTCTTTTGACTTAAGATGCTGCCAATCCTCCTTTGAATAATGTCTAATTTAAACTTCTGAGTTAAAATCTCTTGTCTAAGGTTTCTGAATGTAGATATTGGATATGCGGTTAATACTTAGGCTGTCTATCGAAAGGATGTGGCTGAAGTTATTTAGTTGTGCTAATCACTAAAGAAAGTTTGCATTTGGATTATTATTTATACCGATACAGTTGCTATATGCTACAATCACTGCTGCAGAGACATCATGCTGCCTTCTGGCACTACAGGCTCTCAGCTGCCAGGGTATCACAGGGTGCCTGAATTTGGATTCCTGGCTAAGAGGCAACATCTCTGTCTGGTGGCTTACAGTCTGCATAGTCCGGTAGGTTCCTCCAAGGCTGCAGTTAAGGTTTTAAGTGTTAAAGTGATTTCAAACCCACTGACTCCTGTTTCTCCCTGCATCTATTCTAGTCCTACAGCAGATACACTGTGTTTTGCAATCCTGGATTACTTTATATAGATAGAATTTAGTGTGTATTGTTTATGTAGCCTCCTACCCGAAGAGAGGATTAACAATGTCACAGAAAGAAAAATCTTTGGTCAGACTGACAACATCTACCACATCCCACTGTCTCTTCTTGTGGTGTGCCACGGATGCGGCTTTCACAGTAAGTCCAAAGCTTGTTACAAGGTTTTGAAAAGCATTTATGGCTTTTAGTGAGTAGAGTGTGAGGAGCAGATGCTTCTCAGCATTAATACACACAAGCTTGCCATAATGGCAGGGCAGGTCTCAGAGCCCCAGGAAAATCTTTTCCAGTCCTTTGCTGATGTAAATGGGAACAGGTCCATTGGCTTACATCTAAATGCATTTACAGTGTAAAACAATCACTCCTTGAGTTTTAAAGCATCCCACCCTTACTTCTGGTATTTGCATAATAATGCCCAATGAACACAAAACACTACTTTAAAAGAAAGTTGCTTTACTCCCCAGCTTGTCTTTTGGAAATAATTTTCTTTTCCTCCATTCCAGAGAGCTTCCCCCACACTGCTTGTCTTCCAGTTAACATAATTTTGTTATCCTTTGCCTCCAGACCTCTTTCCCTCCCACTGCCACTTCCTTTCTCTCTGGCCTGTGAAGGGAGCCTGATTCATAGTGAAACCTCTAAATACTCTCTCCCCTTGGGTGCTCTTTCTTCCCCCTACTTTGGGCAGCAACAGTGGTGGTCAGAGGGTCTTAAATGTGTTTGTCATCATACTGTACCTTTCTTCAGCATCCATCGAGTGCACATCCCACCCTGCCTGTTACTGTGTGCCCAGTACAAAACACCTACAATAAAAGCATCTCTCAATTAGGCTGAAAAAGACTTTTAATGTGGGCTACATTTTTTTTATGCCTGGGTCCCTGGATCTCGGTCCTGCCTGATGCTGATCACCCTGACCACACAGCCGCATCGCCTGCCCCAGTTTTGTTGGGAGCGGACCATAGACATAGCATCACTCTCAGGTTTTGAACATTGCTTCAACAAAACTCCCTCCCAAAGTTTGTCTTACAGCTCACTAGCAAGGCCAGAGTCTGTATTGACTGAGTAGTTTTGATCATTTTGTGACCATATGCAAGAGGTTTGTTTCTCTTTCACAGGGCTAAGTAAGAAGAAATGCTATGAGTGTTGCTCATACCACCATGAGAATCGGCTGTTGACTGAGGGAGCTCCATCCCACCATGGGCAGCAGCACAAAGGTGAGCCGGGCACAGGCACTCACCTCCCAGTAGTTTTGCTCTGTGCTGCAGAGGGCTGCTCAGCTGCGGCCACTGCACGAGATGAAAAGCACAGCTTTGCACGGTGGATTTACCGCACATTCCTGGTCACAGGAGAGAGAGTGTTCCAGGTAGCTGCCTCTCCTACTCTCCATTTAATCACTGTAGGGTGGGAACAGGATCCAGCCTGGAGGGATAAAAGATCTCTGAGCTGAAGAAGTACAATGGAGCAGAGTTAATGTCAACCGGTTTACTGTTGTAAGCAAATCTCTACCACATCTCTCTGTGCAGCATGGCACAATTTACTACTTCTAGTTAAATGAGTCAGAGCTGTTGCTTCTGGTTCTGCCTCCCAGCTTCTCCTGCCGCAAAGCTGGACAGACAATGGGTCCGTGTTGCAGAGAGGCCTCGGGCCAGCCCCAAGGAGCTGAGTGTTGCAATGCCCATTATCGCAATGCCTCATTTTTAGGCTCCCTGCTGTGGAACAGATTGCTCAGGCCAGGGACAGACACGACTGTGCTTCACACAAGGTGTGGAGAGAGTAAAAAGTGAATGAAAAGAAATTTCAGGAAGCCACATACTCCTTGGGTTAGAATATATGTGTATTCTAACATCTACACATCAGGACCTGCTACTGTGAGAGGCAGGAAGAAGGTGTCTCTTTCTGCCACAGACTCCCTTGCAGTTAAGTGCCTAAGCCACATCAACATGCTTTTGTGGAAAACTAGGGAGGGAGAGAACTACCTCACTGCATCTGACAGCTTATTGGGTACAGTATATTATATCCTAAGCAGTGGGAGACTTACTTGCCAGTCACCACTTGGCTGGATTTAATTTGAACAGCCCTACAGCCTTGAGGAGTGTCCTGGCCACAAGGGTATTTAAGTAGCCACTTTTTCTTGCATTTTCTAGCCACCTCCGTGTCTAATATAAAATCAATTGTATCGTTAGGAGAGATGAAGAATCTAACAAGGTTCTCGTCTGATGAGGACTCTTCTGAGTCCCTAGTAAGTTGGTGATTGGGATTTTCACTTTGCATACAGAATACCTGAGTTTAGCCGTTTACCTGAAATCAGGAAGGACTCTGGAGTTAGCACGAAGTACCCTGTTTCTCCACGAAGGTGCCCAGCCACTTTGTTCAACAGACCTTTCACTTCCCAGATCTTTAGGAAGAAGGTTTTGTGTGACTCAGGATACTCACACAAGATGATGAGCCTGGATTTAAGCACACGAGTACTATTGAAAAGCGGGGTCACCCCTCCCCACCGCCTGGCCTTTACAATGGGTAAGTTAGGCAGCTTCCTTGCTCTGCCTCTGGTTTCTGAGGGCTGTGTTCTCAGGCACAATCCTGAGCAGCGGGAGGCTGCCGCTGCTCTGCCTAACTTCACTTGTTGGATTTTGCCTCCCCTCACTTTTGAAAAAGGGTTTTTAGCTCCCAGTTCACTTGAACACTAGGGAAAACGTTAAATAAAGACTTCCACGAAGCATCGATTCGTGTTTTGAGTTGAGCGAATTCAGAAAGAGACCCTGAAAACACCAGAAATTCAGAGCAGACCACAAATCCACAGTTTAACCACAGATTTGCGCAGCAGGTTTTCCTGGTAGCCTCTTTCTTTGGAGCTGAAACTGAAGAAGCGCCTTTCCATGCTCTCTAAGCGCTCGGGCACCAGCCGCCTACCCCTCTATAACCCAGCCGGGGGCCGGGGCTGTGCCGGGGACTCTCCGACTGCCTTCGCGTGTGGATAGCGGAGTCATCCCCCTTGTTTGTGGGGAATAAGAGTAGAAAAATGGCTTCCCTTTTATTCAGTGTGTGTGCCTGCGAGTGTGGCTCCCTCTCCGTGCTCCTGCTCCTGCGTGCTTTAATTCCGACCCTCCATGGAAAGTGTCGCGGCAAGGCGGGACCGCTTTCCCACGCCAGAGCATTGCCGCGTCTGCGAGCCCGAAGTGGTACATGGATGTGGTCGGGGCCCCTCTGCTTTCTGTGTCTGCCGAGGCTCTCTAGGGCTGTGTGTGGAGATATGCATGGAGAGGAGGGGGGGGTACCGGAGTGACTGGGGAGGGGTGGCGGGGGAGAGGGGAGTTATTAGGAAACTTTGCTTTGGCTACTCTCTATCCTTGGGGCTGCGTGGCGCCAGCACCCTCAAGTTGAAAGGAAAACAGCCATTCTCACTTCCAACTGCCCACTGAGATCCTTAAGGCGACAAAGACACAAAAGTGAGTTTTATTTGCTGGTAAGCCAGAGGCAAGAAAAAAGAAAAGCCAATTCCCCCTTAAAAAGAGCCGACAAATCCTTTTTGCTCTTTTGTGTGAGCTTTTCCTATTCACATGGAGCGTTCATCCGTGTGATTCCCAACTTATTGTCATTACTTAGTTATTAATTGTTCTCATCTGGGTTTAATTGAGCAACCAAGGACTTTAGCCCAAGGGTCAGGGGGAAAACTTAAAGCAAAGACATGTTCAATAGGAATCCTGCGCCCCGAATATCCATCCCGAGCTGACATAATGTAAAAAAAATACAACCAACAAAACCCAAAATCCAGACAAAGAGGGGATGAAAGGGTCCGGCTCGCCCGGAGCCCTGCGCCGCAGCACCCAAAGGTGCCTAAGAAGGGAGCGGGGCTTGCGGGCAGCCAGCTCAAGGCGGTTTTCGCTGTTTAAAACCTCTCTCGTATTTTTTAAGCGCTTATTTACAGGATAAACATGCCCTCCTGCGCGATTAGATCTGCTCCCCAAACCCGCGGTCTAATCGCGCAGGGGCTGAGTTTATCTCCAGCCTTTTTCTGCCAGAGACACAACGTGGGAAAAAGCCAGCACCGCGCTCCCCAGTCCGGCGCGGCGTTGGGCGCTGGGGTCAGGATCACAGACACTGTCATTTGCACAGAGAAAAGAAATGATCGGGAAAGCAAACCAAGGAAAAAAAAAAACCAAAATAAAAAAAAAATGGGGAAATAAAAAAGAAAATGAAAGAAAAAAAGAAAAGAAAAATAAAAGGAAGAAGAAAAAAACCCAACCACAAAACCCCAAAATTCACCCCAGACCAGAAAGGACTGGGCGGCAAGGGCAGAGCGAGGTGGGTGAAGAGAGCAGGTCAGTATTTATAGAGATGGATAAGCAGATACACAAGTAAGCAGACATCATGCAGATGTC
>JANHGB010013807.1:0-23401 GCA_026283785.1 Coracopsis vasa | reverse complement strand
ATTATAATACTTATTCCAGAGTGAACTTAACTTGTGTTTAAAACATGCAAGTCCGAGATTTAGTGACAAAAAGAGGCTACCTCCCATCACTGAGGCTGCTCCCCAGGTCCGAGGCCGATTTCCGCTCCACCACCACGTCCAGTACCAGCTCCCTGGGGGGGCGCCCTGGGGGCGGGGCCAGAGCATGGTCACGCCCCCTGCACCTGCCCACAGCCAATGGTAGCGGCTGGACACTTCCCTCTGGCCCCCGCCCACAGCCAAGAGCCAATGGCAGGGCATGCAGGGGCGGGGCCAATGCCTGGCCACACCCACCACCTCCAATGGGGGCGTGACCAGACGCTGACCCCGCCTACAGCTCATTGAAGGCGGAGCCGCCTTCTTGGCCCCGCCCACGCCGCACCTGTAGTGGGCGGAGTCAGAGCCGGGCTCCACTCCCACCACACATCCCATTGGCTGCATACCCCCCTTGGCCCCACCCACCCCGCGGCCACGCCCACCTGTGGGCGGAGCCCTCTCGCGGGCCACCCAGAGGAAGTCTCCCACGTGGAGTCTCCGCAGGCTCAGGGGGACGCGGCCCCGCAGCAACGACGGCACCGGCCTGGTCACGCCCCCCATACGTCAGAGGGGGGCGGGGCCATGTCACGGGGGGCGGGGACACCTCATGGGGGGTGAGCGGGGAGACACCGGGGGCATGATGGGGACAAGTGGGTGCCATGGGGTACAATAGTGGGACACAGTAGAAGGGTCATGAGAACCCTATGGGGACAAGAGGAAGGGCAGGGGACACCCCATGGGGGACAAGGGCTCCCTAAGTGAGGTTCATTGGGACCTGTGAGGCAGAAGAACCCCCCAGAGTGGGGATGGGACAGGACTGTGCAAACCCTGGGATGGGGACAAGGGACACGACATTCCCAGGGGAAGGGGGGAGGGAGAGGAGCCGGGGTTGGACCCTATGGTGCAGGGATGGGGGGGACCCACGCACCCGTTGGCCTCGGTGACGTCAGCGCAGAGAATGATGTCAAATTCACCAGGTTTCAGCTCAAACTCGACATCAGGACCAGGCCTGGGGGGGGACCAAGGAGCCCAAAGTGGGGGGGATCCCAAACCCTGGAACTCCCCAGGAAGGAGCCAGGAATCTGGGGTCCCCCCAAATACCCCCCTCAATGGGCACCCGGGTGACTTACGGTGGGGAGGGAGGAGGGAGATGCTCCTCGGATGGGGGCGCGGCTTCTGAGGGCAGTCTGACAGATACACTTCTGCTAAAACACATCTTCAGTCTCCTTTGCAAGAAAGCACAGAGCTCCTCTGCAAGATTCTTTCCTGAAGCTAGCAAACCAGAGGGCCTGGAAGACTGAGAGACTGAGGAACCAGTCTTCTTATCCCATGTGGATAAGAAATCTGTGCTTATTATGTGGTGGATTGAGCACAGAATAGGCAAACACAATCCTGCCTAATGGAATGATTAAGTGTTTAAAATGATGTTTTAATTCAATCAATTAAAAGCATAAACAGCGTGAGTTTGAATCAGTTTAAAGAATTACACACAAGCCGATGTGGTTGTCAGCAGGAGTGAAAAATTCATGTATCACCTACACACAGCTTGAATTCTGTATTTCTCAATTAGATATTACAAACAAACTATCACAGAAGAATATCTCTTGAGTGTGAAAAAAACCCCACATAGTAAAGATTTCAAAACATGTGCAGTTAATTAAAATTTAGGCACTCAGCAACCACTGTCAAATATTTAAACATGACAGCTTGATTAGTCTTTATTTGTCCTGTGTCTTCCATAGAAAATTTCAAGAAAATATTCAATAGATGTACGATTTAGATATACTTTAAGAGAAAAAAAACCCCACACTTCTAACATTTAACAAAACATCTGCTTTTTAAGAAAATATCATTTTTAGATTCAGTAGAATCATTTCTAAAATACAATAGAAAAGAACCATAAATATTTAACTACTGTTAATTGTGTACTGAGTACTTGAGAAATAGAAACATGAGAACAAACAAAAACATTCAGTGGGAAAAAAGTCCAGTGTGATATAAAATTATTTTCATCCTACAATACAAACATTTGTATGGTTATTTAATATGTTGATGTTAGGGCAAGACTTTCTAGAAGTGCTCCGTTTTGGCCTAACCAAGTATTTATTTATGTCAATGCTAGAAATCATAGCCTTCAAGATAGTTTGGTTGGAAAGAACTACTACTTCAAATGATCTAAAATATATAATTAAAAAGCTCAAAATATCTTACATGTCAGTGCAAGACTTTTGCAACCAAAGATCTGGTAAATTAAAAATACATCATTCAGAAGACCTTGGCAAAGGTGTTCTGGCACATGATAGAATCCTATAAATCAGTTGGCTACCATATGACCTGAAAAAAAAGATATCAGAAAGCGTACTTTTGGGACTAATACTTCACTTGAAATTTGTCTCAACCACTAATGAGATTACACTTTTGAGAGAAAAAGATCATATAAACACTCTCATATTGCGTGAATACTAATTCACAAGTCAGGTCACATTGCAAGACCAGCAAAATGTCACTGCATATGCAGTATTAAAGGAAATAAGTGCAGTAAAGGTCTTTGGGAACTTCAGATAGCTTTATTGTAACTACAGTCAGCTATATAACAATAACCAGATGTTATATATTTGGTTATACTGGGCAAAACTTGTGAAAAATGAATTGTTCGTAGTTTTTATTAGTGGAGTTTTACAACAACAAAAACAAAACCAAGAGAAGCTCTTGCTTTATTACAGTTTTGCTATCTTAGGAATCACATGATCTTTGCAAAAAGTACCCATAAATAATCAGTGAAGCAACATTTTCAGTCTCCTCAGTTGACAATTTTGGAGCTCCTGTGATCACAGTCATTCATCAGAAACAAATCCATCCATGTCTCTGTTCCTCCAACTGGGTAAAGAATGACTTAACGTGATTTCACTTCAAAGTTTATTCAAGATTTCCTATATTAGTACTTCAACAGTCATACTTAATATTTCATAGTAAGAAGTTTTACAGCCATGTGCACGTTACCATTCACTGACACAGCACTGAAAGAAGCAATTTCATAACTTGCCTCAGCTCTTGGTTTCTTTTTACATTCCTCTTTTGGCTCCTAACACATTATGCCTTCTCTCTCAAATACTGCTTCAGGTTGTTGAGTCCTAAATGCATACACCCTGTTTTAGTTTTTGTGCTTGATGATGAGACCTAATGACTTGAGCATCCTGTCAAGGAATGGAGTCTTACCAAATCCTACCAAACAATCCTCAGAGATTTCATACATTTAATAAAGACTCAAGTTACTTCATTTCTAGGCCCAGCTGACAGAAATCCAAAAATCATATCTCATGTTCCAGTTTAGCACTTCCATGTTTGTACAAGCTCTTAATGCACTGAACCTTAATGAACTGTACTGTGTTAATTTAACACAAACTGCTAGTACTTTGGAATTGTCCTTGCAAACTCCGTTTGTTTCTGGTACAACCTTTTGCTTATGTTTTGGTAATGATTTATGCTTAAATTTTAAATTATTGCTTTCTACATTATAACTGATACTCAAGTGAAAGCTGAGACAGATGGGGAGCCTTCGTTTAGCATTTATATCCCACTAGAGCTCACTGTGTCCTCTAGACCTTGCGGCTTGTGTTCACAGACATGGTGTAATCATCATCCCTGCAAGGATATTGATAACAAGAGAAATTTCCATGGGACTTCCTTTTGTTTTCTTTGCAGCAGCTAGCCAGCCCATAAAAGCTTCCAACTGCCTGTGAGCTAATCTTTTTACTGAAACATAAAACTATCACAGACCACTTAATCTACACCTTATCTTCACACCAAAAAGGTTTATGTCACCCTTACACTTCATGATTTTATTATTTTATGATTGAAAGTTTTACTCAGAAATTTAACAGTTTCTGTGGTGGAAAAGTCTCATTTCCTGCAAGAAATTCATCTAATTTTGTAGAAGAAGGTGATCTTCTTTAAGGGAAAAATCTGTGTTTTCTTCAAATGCAGTATATTGGTCATGAAACAATCCACAAATCTAGGAAATGTATGGTGCTCTCTCTGGCATTTATCAAAAATCTCTACATGTCCTTTTGGATAAGGGAATTATAAAGTTTAGCTTTAATTTTTTTTCCCCTCCCCTGCCTCAGTTTTCAGCAGAAATGACACTGGTTCAGTCAAAACTTGAGAAAAATCTAAAATGTCAACCGTATCTTTTTAGAAAATGAGTATTCTTTACTGAATATGAAACATTCAGGTTACTGTAATGTCTCTGAAAGTAAGGAGAGGACAAAATGTATCTTTGCAATTTAGAATTTGGGTGCAACTGTAGTAAAATCAGTCCTATGATACATAGAAAACAACTTTTGAGAGCAGATATGAATAATCTTAGCATTCTTTACACTTTTTGGTCTATTTAGCATGTTCTATACATTTTTCTGGGACATTATTGTGTGACATCAGAATTTATTTGATTATTTTCTAGTGCAGTTGGGTGAAATCCATTTTTTCTCATAGAACACAGATCATCTTAAAAAGCATGTAATAATATTCTGAAGAGCTTTTGTTATCACCATCTGTATACCAAATAAGAAAAATTCTACATCCTAACTGCAATAGAATTTTTGTGTCACAGCATTTTTCTGGAAAAGTTGAAAATAGATTCCAAGAAGAGAGGACTGTATCTATAGTCTTTTGGAAACCTCAGCACTTTCTCCTGTTGTCCAATTTAACTGCTGCTTCACTAAAGATTTCTGTCAAGTAAGCTCTCTCATATTTGTTAAAGAACAGTGTGATTCATATTCAGGATCAAATCCACCCAAACTAGCAAACACATCTGGAAAAGGCAAAGTCTAAGTATACTGGTGTATAAACTTTAAAGTGTGAAAAGGCCTGGCTTGCTGTCAGCCGCCTGCTGATACCTGCTCGTCTAGAAAGCTCCTCAGCTTCTTAAACCTTCACAGTTTTTGCTCCAATTAACCCAGTTTTATGTTATCTTGCTCTATTAGCCTTTCATAGATGCCTTTTAAATTCCCTGATATATAAAGGAAATTCTAGATGGATGAGGGATAAGACAAGGGTGACCCTGAAGTGCTTCACTAACTTAATGATCTATGATTAGATATCCTAGATCAACAGTGAGGCAGTATTGACTGCTTTCTTCAAATGAATCTTCTTTTCATCCTTCACCTCTTTTTAGGTTTTTACTCCAATTGAGTCACCTTGTAATCCCATCAAGGTATCAGGTCATCCTGATAGTAAAGGTATGCTGTCAAAAAGTAAAAGGTAAGTAGTTGGATAACATATGCATATCACAGTGTTCTTAAAATTTAAGGACACTACATGATGCAGTCATAAACAAAAGTCTAAAAAGGACAAATGGAAACAGTTTAGTAGTTAAGTACTGATTTTAATTTTATATAGATTATTTTTGCATATATAAATGTATGGCAATTTTGTAACACATATTACAGAAGTTTGCTGTTATTTGAAACATGTCCAAGAAAATTTCAAATTATAGGGGAAAAAAAAGCATTTTTTTTGGAGCTGAATGCCCTTTTTTCCATTTTCTGTTTCTGGTGGTAGGCATCTACTTACATTACCAATTGCTGGTTTTAGGGGGAAAAAAGCAAAGTAGGCAAATCACTTTCACTTACAAAGGTCTTCTAAAAGGGAGATAGTAACTGATTTTAAAAGTTCTGGCTATAAACTGAACAGTAAAATCAAGAATTAACAGAGCTGCAATAATAAATTTTGTGTGCATCCCTGCCAAAGGAGGTGACTCAATTTCACACTGTTCTTGAAAGAATGGCAGATTGTTAGACACAAATAAATACTGGAATTTTAATCCCAAATTATAAGAATTGTTTTTTTTTAAATATTTCAGTGTAGGGTTTTTTTTGTGGCTTTTTAAGTTTTGTTTGGAGATTTTTGGTGGTTTTTTTGGTTAGGTTTGTTTGGGATTTTTTTTATAGAAAGTTGTATTATACAAGTATTTTTCAAATTTTAGTTCATTTTTTAAATTGTTATTTTCTCCTGGGAAAAGTTTTTAAAGGACGTACATGCATTATCCCCAAGCAACTCTGAACTAGATCAAGATCTAATGCATTAAATGCATCAGAACACCTCATGTTGCAACATGCATAACTCCACAGTATAAAGCTCATGAAAATAGCTTTTAGTTACAATGAAGGTAAGTCTAAGCATTTCTGGTTTTATCCTGACACCAACTGAATACCTTAAAGGATTAGCTGATGAAATGTTACCACTGATAAGTACCCAAAGTAGTTAATTATCACAAAAACTTGTATTTAAACATTCAGTGTAATGCATCTAAAGAGGTATAAGCTGTTGTTTGATGTTCAGGAAAACATACAGTAGGGTAATTCTTCCATTTAGGTGACTTTTCCATCTAGTTTACTTAAGTCCAAAATACTAACCTGGTATTTATTTTATTCTGTGTGTCTTCTTACGGAAATGCTTACCTAGTACATAAGATACTGAACAACTGATTATAAATAAGCACAAAAAATTCCCTCCAAGCACAAAGCAACACAGAAGGGACTCTGAACCAGTAAAGTAAGCCACAGCCTTTTCTTCCTATCATCTCCAACTCATTTCCTTACTCATTAATGATAATCAAAAAGAAAAAAAAAAAAACAAAAAAACACCAAAAACAATCGGCTTGAATTTCATGTACATTTTGCAGATTTAGAACACCAGTAATCTGCTATAAGACTTGCTGGAAGCAATTATTAGAGTAAGTGGATGCAGACAGACATTATATATGCTCAAAAACATGTCTGCATATATGGAAATCTTTCTTAAAAAGCTTGCATTTACTTACTGTGAAGCACACTCTTCACTAGCAATTCTATCCTCTGTATGTGCGGCTCACCAAACTCATGTTGATGCAACTTCATGTCACAATCTAGAAGTAAGGAAACACTTTTAAAATGTTATGCAGAGTCATTAAAATGTTTCTAAAAATACATTAGTCCATATGCCATGACTGCTATGAGTATAAATGTACTTAGTGTATGTTTACGGTGTTTTAAAAAGTCACGCTTTAAAGTTAGTCCTTTTTCTGGATAATTACAGCTATCAGAAAGCTGGGAGTATCTTATTTCCGAAAGTACAAAACATTAATTCTGAACTCAGCAGGCTAGATATAACTGATTTATAGACCCAGCATTTTTGAATTTTCTGATTTGGCTATGTATGCAGTTTGGAATAAAAAGGAAGTAATTCTCTGGGAAGCAGATCCAACTTCAGAATTATGTCTCTAGGGACCTTAGATCACGAATTCCCACAGGAGAATGGTTCCAAGGCTACGCATGGGTAAAAATTTTTTGGTTTACCCTCTGCTAATGGCCTGGTGTCAACTCTAGTGACAGAACCTCTGTTCTTCATGCAGTTGTATTAAGTATGTATGAAGTCAGTGCCATTCTGTCTGGTCTCTGTGTTAGTAGAGCATACATGTCAATCTTTTTTTTTAGGTTTTCTTGTCCTGTAGACAGCTAGACATGTTTCTTACACCATTTTCAATGACTTTTTGCTAGCACAGCTTTAAATGGTTCACTGAATTTTGCAGCTGCTTGTTCAACAGACTACAGAGCAAAGGTAGGGCATTTTTTTAGTTACTTTTGCTTATACTGGAGACCCATAAACCTTCCCCTGCAGCCCTTTGTACAAAAATCTTTTTCCCTTCAGTACATAGAGTCTTTACTTCATCTAAGCTTGATAATTATCTCCTCTGCTGATATAATAATTATTTCCCACACAGAGTCTAATATTTAGGTTAATTGCTCTGTAAAGAGTGGGGAACATGTCAGGATCTTGTCATGCACCTAGCTGGACAGAAAGCCTCGAGATTAACAAGCATATGATCAGAGATACATAGCTGATGTGCCTCAGCAATTACTTGCTTCTTCACGCATGAGGTTAGTTAAAGAAGCCTTCATCTCACACCAAAGCCTATATAAAAGCTCAATACTAGCAAATGCTGGCTGATAGCAAGCCAGCACGATCACAGGAGCCACAAAGGGAACCCTGCTGTTGCAGTGGCTTGCTGTGTAAAATCCTGCCAAGAACCAGAAATATTTCTTATACTGAAGATCTATCCTGAGATATCTTTGCTCTTTGAATCAATGACTATATCTGACTCTTAATATGTTATAGTTGTGTACAATATTACTAGAAGGAGGATGGAAAAGGTAGTCAATAATGACAATCTTCAAGCTGCTATTATGATAGTTAACTTTAAGGCATCTTTTCTTCTAGACACATAACGATCTGATATTCTGCTATAAACCATATGCTATTTGTTTACTTAGCAGATAATCTAGTACTGTTGCAATTTATTTCACATTGAAACATAAAAATGTTTAAAAAAAAAGAAAAAGAAAAAGAAAGAAACCAGAAAACTTATGTTTTAAAAAACTACTCAGGATGACACTTCTGAAAAAGCAAAGGGATTAATAATGCCCAGCTGCACATTCCAGCCTCAAGTGTTGAATATCAGCTTGGTTATAATTACAAACATATTCAGAAGGACTGGAAACTAACATCAAATGCTAAGTGTTTAGCCGAAGATGTTGCTTCAACAGCACTGCAAAATGCAGAGCAAGCTTCTGCGAAGGCTGAATAGGGCTGACTCACATAAGGTCCAAGGTATTAATTTAAGAATCTGGTAAGACGAATATATTCCATATAATTCCGTTCCTGAATTCTTCTTCCCTTCACAGAAGAGCTGTTATTGACACCCCAATCAGTTAAGAACAAGAAACTTTTGGATAAGTCTAAGGAAACAGCAAATTGCTGGATGGAGCTTTCTTCATTTTCAGCAAACAGGAAGGTTGCTTATTGCCTACATCACAGAAAATCTGGATTCTTTTCTTACTTAATCATAGTTTCCTTGTATGACCTTGCATGCGTAACTCAGCTACTACATGACTTATCCTCTCCACCTATCAAGATACAGAGTATTTGTTCACAGATGAGGAATCTAGCAAAGCTAAAATTATTCTCATGTCTTTGAGATTTCTGAATACCTTTGTATACTCTTTTTTTAATATCTTACTTAAACCTCCAGGTTAGTAATTTTGATTCCTCTTTTTTTCTTTCATTTTAGTCATCCATCATCGGTTTCTTTTCTACATAACAAAGCACAACTTTATTGTAGAAATCTTTATATCAATTAAAACCTTTATGCAGGACTATAAAGGATATGTTTTTCAATAATTAGTTATACCTACACATGCTCCCACTGCCTGGATGGATATTCTTTCTTTATTTTAGAAGTTCAGAATAGTTTTATCACACAGCTACAAGCGGGAATTCAATGTTATCAGATTAAGGCTACCAAAGCCTCTGTAAAGCTTTATTAATATTCATAAACATATAAGTAGATGTAAAATTATTTGTAATGACTTGTTAGAATCTACTAGGAAAAAAAAATGGAGAAATAAGCTTCTGAAATGCTTATACAAGACCATACAGTTTTCTCCCTTTCCCTCCTTTCCTGATTCTAATAACTGTCCAGCAAATCAGGGGTAATGCTTTTAACCCATTCTGCAATGTTACAAATGAATGCACAAGCCAAAGTAATAAGTCATCTGGCCTCAAGTGATATTTGCTTCAGAAGCAAAAAGACTGCAAGATTGTTGTAAGAAATGCTGGTGGAACTAAAACTCATGTTTAGGAACAGAAGCCAGTGAGTTACACAGATATACCTAAGAACAGAATGTTGTCTGCAAGCTTAAGCAAACAAACCAAGGAAAAGGCTAGAAACTATTGCCCTATGTAATGTGCTTGTTACTGTTAAATTTTTTACTTGTTAAATTCTACTGCTCTTTTAATGCCTGACTGGTTTTTGTTGATTTCTTTGTATAGAGCTAATTTCACCTGCTTTTAGCACACATGCCTTTGTCAATGCTTACTCTGTTTTGTGAACAATTGCTATTAACTAAAACACAAACATATTCCCAACCACAGTCCCAAGTACAGCCATGCTTTGGCGTTATAAGACCAGATAACAGATTTTGGGGTTTCTATTTTTTATCATTATAATTTGCAAGAAAGAGGTAGCAGACTTTGTACTTAAGAAGTCTCAAAAGCTATTACTTTTTCAGTACTGAGCCATCTATCACATGGCAGTCATTTATTTTCTGAGTGTTCTAGGTTAGTTTTTATCTGCACTAAGTCTACTTCCAGGGGAAAGTGAAACGTTTGTTTTCTTGGAAGCAATGTGTTTAAAATAGACGTAAATAATCTGATGTTTCAAGTATACACCACTTGGAGCTTCAGTCTTCTTATAGAAAGCTTTTTGCCTACTCTGAAAGTTTACACAATATAAACAGTCCAGAAGAAATCTGCGCAGCCAGAAATACCTTTTTGAGAACAACAGGTATCATTCAGCTTTAAACTTTCCAACCAAGATAAAATATTTGGATTTGGTCTTGTCCCAATGCTCAGGGTTTGGCTATGATGTAGAACACTGTACCCTTGTTTTGAAGGGTATATAAGGCAGTGAATGAGTTGGAGAAAACGCTAACGCTGTTTTATACTTAATATGAGTCTATACTAGGATATGGGTTGTCCTAGAATTTTTCAGTCTAATTACATCTGACTAAAATGATACTTCTTTGCCTTATCTCACCTCTTCTCTAGATCATCAATAAAGCAAATGAGAGTGAATTTTTCTAAAAGTGATGAGGGAAGGGGCAAAATCTTAGAACAAATTCTTCACTTCTTGTACGAGGACTACTTATTTGCTAGTGTACTACAGTGTACTACAAATATTATGCAAATATAAAAATTAAAACTTAATTTCTTCAAGTGGATCATCTTTAAGAATGGGACCACAGTCAGATTACTTTAAATTAACTTACACCGTGTTTCTCTAGCTTATCTAGGAATAGTTCATAAATAAACAGTGTTGGCCAGGCTACTGTCTGCTCAAAACAGGGTTTTTTTCATTAGACTAGCTTTTAGTGATTTTAACAATTGTGATGGTTGAAATCACTGGTAGAAATATTACAGAAAATATTTACTTAAAAGTTGTGATTTATGTGAGGAAAGTTTTTTGGTTTTATTTTTTATCTTTACATGCTTAAACTGTACTGGGTTTTGTTTCAATTTCCTTTGCTTGGGTTTGATGAGACTTTTTTTTTGATATGGGTTTTGGGTTTTTTTCTATGAATGTCACTAAAAATAACAGTTAAAAAAAATGAACTTGCATATCCTTATCAGTCTTTATCCCCAAATTGCTTTTTTCTCTTTACTTGTTTCGGCTTGGCTGTACTTTCATTTTCCCCTTTTTACTTTAACACTTTTGGTCGTTATTTGGGTTTGCTTTTGCTGCCTCCTCAGTTATTCCTAACACAGCTGTTACATGTTTTTAGGGCATTTAGGAAGCAGAATTAGCAGGACTGCTTTACAAAGAATAATGAGATATGAGCCAAAGATGACCACAGCACAGGCACTGCTCTTACTAGGAGGGCACAGGCCTACAGGGTTTTACTGCAACACACAGAGCAAAGGGCTGATAACAAGATCCACCAACAGACCCAGTTTATCTGAGCTCTCGGTTAAGTTTTTAGTGAATCAAAAACTATTCATATGCTATTAGTAGTCTGTTAAGTAATCTTTCATAGTATGCTTCATTGTAAAGTCTTAACTGACCCTCCTGCAGTTCAAATATATGACTAGGAACATAACAGTATATTTCCGCATTAAGAAACACAAACAAGTACAAAACCACTACTGCAAGGCTTTGTTCCAGTAGCCTTTCCACCTGGATTAGGCTATAGTGCTCAAACTCTAGGTGCCACCTTATTCAATATATATTCAAATTACAATAGAGCATTGGATTGACTTGTATCTTCCCACAATACACATTTGTTTGTATATATGCTTTTCTGGTGCACTTGAGAAATACAGTTCCTACCAGTTGCCATGGTTGCTGCCTGCAGTCTTAATAAACTTCTTCAAGTGTTTTGAAGAGTGCACAGAAATACCATCCTAGGCAGGCTGCCAGCTGGAATGATATTATAAAGTACTGCACTTGCTCACCAGGGGTTTCCCACAATATCTCTCCAGCTGGCAGCATGCCCTGCTAGACAGGAGCTTCTGGGAGGGCAACACTGTACCTGTTGCTGGCAGATTTGATCTCACAGTAGGGGTGGGAGTGCCCCAGGAAGAGCTTTTAACAATTTCTTCAAGCCTAGACATTGATGTGGTTTTACTTCCCTTACAACATTTTTGTGCTTGATAGAAATCTGCCTGTTTTAAAAATAAAAATAACACATGAACTGAATTTTTCTCTAGTTTATAAAAATCTTCACAGAATATTAAAATTTCTAAAGATTGTCACATTAGATTGCGGAACTGTAAACTTTATGCTGTTAGAATAAATAGAGTATAATATTGTACCTCAACAGTGGTCTAGATGTCAAAGAGTTACTTCAGATTTCATTGTTTGAATAAATCAGTACTGATTGTACAGTGCTTTAGCATGAGCAAGAGTTGCAGCTTCCTAAGTAGTTTAGGACTGTAACTTTGACAGGAGAAACAAAACCGAAAAGGAACTATGTTTCACAAGTCACCCAAGCTCATTTTCAAAATATAATTGAAGGATCTGAAGATTTCTTTTCTGTGTGCTTTTCTAAACAGTCTTGGTGTTTCCAACTGCCTTTAGCAAGACTGCAGCAGAGATTTCTTGGGATAGTTTTTCATTAGTGTCGATCCTGCACCCTGAATAGTTTAACATGTATTACTTTATTGAATGAAGATCCAGCAACTAATAAATAAATTAAAAAGCAAAAGATGACCTGAGAAATAATCTTTTAAAATATAAATCAGAACTGATAGCTGTAATTCAGATCATCCCAAACATTTCCATCTGTGTCTTCTGACAGAGCACAAATCCTGTTGGAGAAGAAACACAGGGAAGAAGAACAAATCATAACTGTCAAACTATGCATTTTGAAACATAATGATATTTAGACATTGGCAGCTGGTACCACTCTTTAATTCTGCAGGGTTCCATAAAGAAAACAAGCTGAAGATTAGATAGAGAATATTGAAAATTCCTATGAAACAAGGAAGGCTTGAATTCCTCTCTTGGCCAGACAAGCAGGTTTCAACATTTTCTCTAATTTGGGGAGATGTGTATTCACATAAAATGTTCATGATGTCATTTTCTTCAGCCCTTACAGGTATAGCAAAGGTGTGGGTAGTAGAATTTCTGATCTGATGCGGATGGCCAGGTTGAGCTATGAGTCAGTCCACTGCACACAAAACAAATATAGCCAGGCTGAAGGACATTATTTGAGTGCCAAGTATCAAAGAGCAAGAGCAGGTGTCCAAAACATTGTAAAAATTAGTTCCTCAGGCAAAACATTGGAATTCAGAAAAAAGCAGTATGACTGCCTTGATTTTGGCAGTCATACTTACCAGATGATGACTCTCAAGAACATGGGCTGGTTTCAGTGGGCACTTTTTCAGGGCAACACATTAATTTTGTAGCACTTCAACAAATTGAAGTGAAAGATGCACATAACTCTCCTTTTAAAATACTGGCTTATGGCAGCAGTTGTCAGTCAGGGAAAGCAAAAGTGGGCTGCACCACAAAGACTGAGCCAGCACAGCAGGGAGAGAATATCCTCAACAATATCGTACCACAATACCTAAGCAAAAAGAGCAGAGCAGGTCCAGTGACAGTAAGCGGGTTCAGCCAAAAGTCAGGTTCATCAGACAAGTCCATAGTGATGTCTAAGAACAACCAGGAAGTCAGGCTAGCACAACAGGAAGGTATGTGGCCAAGCACATGTGTACCTATAATGCAGGTCACACAAGAACCAAGGACAAGGATACAAGCTTAAAAGTAGCTCCTACATGTAGTAGGGAAGGACTGAAAAAGCATCTCAGAGCTGTTTTACCACCCAGATCTTTCCTCATCAGCCTGATCTAAGGTTACACAAAACAAATAAAACCAGATTTGGTCTTGAGCACAAGCAGCTAATCCCCTAGGCGAGGAAGAAAAACAGTGCAGATCCTGCCAGTGCGCTCAGGACCCTGACAGTAATAAGCTACCAGAATGAAATGTAGGATTTTGCTAAGTCAGAAGTCCTAGAATCAAGGGTCCATGCAGGTATAACCACAGGGAGGTCTACAGAATTTTTTCTGTTCTGTTTCAGTCAATATAACAATAACCAGTGATAGTTTTGTATCAAATGCCATTAATTTGGTCTTTGAATTGGCAGTTGCAAAAGATAGTTCCGCAGTGTTAACAAACTGATAATGGGCTTTACTAGAGTTTCACTATCGGGCTTGCACTATTTATCACACTGTAAGCAGAAGTCAGACTTATCTTGGCAAAAGGGTTCTCATTTTCAGTTTTTTTCAAATTATCTATGCTAATAAGACCTTTATCCCAAGTGTTGTAGCCACAAAGAAAAACACGTTCTATGAACAGAGGTCTCTTCAATTTTAGCGAAAAACCTGCAAAAGAGAAAATTTCCAGTACCTTATAATACTACACAAAACTTTATGAGATAACTGATGCCATGGTACAGAGGTAAACAGATCTTACTCTTCCTTAACATCCCATGAATAAATAAACTAAAGTGTTCATATGGTCAAGAAAAATTGTAGGCTGACATTACTGGGAGAGAATGAGGGATGGGGAAAGTTCCAGCTTTTCACTTCCTAGAGTACAGGCTCTTTCAGAAAGGTCTATCTAACCAGATTTTAAAATGTACTGGCTCTCAGTATTGCAAAGTTACAAAAATTTCCCTTTAGCATGAAGAAAGCCCATCTCTTCAGCATCAAGAAATTTCAGTTTTGTCCTGGAAAATGGCACTGACACCTCACTACTCCACCTTACATTTTAAATTTCTCTTTTTCATCTTTTTCTATTATTCCTCAGATCTGATTTTGTTCCAGATTAGAAACCAGGGAACAATTATTATGTAGTTTACCACAGAGGTATGTACATTGATCCTAACTGTGGTCTTTGTGGTCTCCCATTAATAGCCATTTTTCAATCACTAGTACACACACAAAAAAAATTGAAAGTAATTTAGCTTCCTGCTTTACCTAAAGACTTTAATGCTGAAGATCCTGGTATATTAGTTAAGACGGCAGCTTTAAAAAAACAAATAGTTCTATTGTTTCTCAGAGCTGACTGATATAGCACAACTGAAGATATTTGGTGAATTTTCTTCTGGGTGCTTTTGCTCCTTTGAGAACTCTGGGTGATACAAAATTACATGAGTTAGAGAATGAAGGTAGACACCTGCAAAAGTAGCCAAGGAATAGCATAACTGCATGACTTCTGAGTACACTCCATTTAAACCAATTTGTTTAAAAGAGCACCTTGGTGGAGTTCTTTTAAGTGCTACAAGAGCAAAGTAGGAGAAGGTAGCACAGAAGTGGCAAGAGACCAGTTATTTAGTAATTTTATTTTACAGTGTATTAGACTGAGACTTGCTATACCCTTAGGGCAGGCAATAAATTTTATAATCAAAACATTAGAGAAGTCCTACATCTACAGAGTATACTTTCTGAGTTAATCTTCTGGATGCCTCTGTGGGGTCTGTAATTAAAATCCTAAGTATTCTTATGTAGACTGACACAGAACTATTTTATCTACAAAAAACATGACAAAAAATATTTTCCCTCCGAAAATCTGGAATAATTATCCTTAAAAATGTTGGGCAAATCAAAAAATACTACCTTTAAATTGCACAAATTATTAACAAGACAGCAACTAACACTGAAGCAGTTACCTTGTTCACATCTACCAGAAAAGAAAGGACAAAACACTTGCCTTAGCACAGACATTTTTTTGTGATTATTAAACTGAGCTACTTGGAAACTCTTTGGAATTTTTCAATGTCATTTAACTGCATAACTGTACTATAATTACAGGAAGATTGATTTAAGATAAGTGAGTTTAATAAACTACTAATGATAATGCACTCACTACGTTTACACCAACAATTCTATCTATACAAGGACTGAAATTATTAACTTAATTTACTTTTACTTCCTAACTTATTAGTTTATATGTTCTTACATTAAATTTTTTCTCTAATATGAACTTCTTTGTTCATGCTAGAAGAATTTTCTGAGTTGACACTTTCAGAAACTTGATAACATTCCTAGAATACAACAACTTTTGATACAAAGCTGAATTAAAACTTTCCCACAAGCAAACACAAATATAGTTCAAAAGTGGCTTTCATAAAACTTCCTCCTTTTTTTTTTCTTTTTTTTTTTTTTTTTACAACTTTCTGAGAGCATTAGAGTATAATATTTTCAAGTTTAAATTCAACCCTACTGAATCTTGAAGAAGCAATTGGGGAAGCATCAACAGGTGTTTGAAATAAATCTTCAAGATTATTCTGGAGGTGATTTTGCTTTGTAAAAACTGCTAGCACTGAGAAACAGCTATGTTAACAAACTGATCATAATTACACGACTTAACCTTAAGGGGAAAAAAAAGAAATCACAGTCTTCAAGTTACTAGTCAAGAATTAGTCAACTAATTTTCCAAGGAAATTAAACAATTATTTAAGGGCTAGTAAAAAAGTTTGTCTCTATTATTTCATGGTGGTCCCAGAATTTCTGCGGGGTCAGTGGTGTTTATAAATGCATACCGATATATAATTAAAAAACTTATGAAATACAGTGAAAAATACTTTCGTAAAATAATCTGGTTTGTGTAAAGTTTGATGTAGCTGTTAGAGAAAGATGCATACCTTTCAAGTGGTAAAATTAACTTCTAATGCAATACAGTAGTATAATATACATTAAAAAATTGGACTAAAGGATGTCTCACAGCACCATAAATATCCAGCTATAGTTAGGATGAGATTTAAACCTGTGGCAAAATAAGTCTTGTTTGTCAGAAATGTAAACTATAAAGAGATGTATCAAAATGAATACATAAAATACATTTCAAAAATATGTGTTTGTTTTAAACAGTTTCAGATTTTTGGAAGAATATTATTATGTTGATTGAATGCCTATTACTGTTTCATCAGTAGCAAACATTTACAGCAACACTATAAGTGATGCACAGAAAATTACATTTAGTTGTTGTAACATATATATATTCCAGAGATTAACTTCAGGACCTTAACAGAACAGTAATTTACAAGCTCTTATGTCTGGGAAATTATGGTTAGATTCTGCCAGATTAAAGCAACAATTGGTACTGAGAAATCTTGGCAAAGTCCCAGTACATTTACTGACTGCAGATATCTAGACACTATCTTACCAATGTCTGTTGAAATCTGAGATCAATGTTTGCTTTCTTTTCTACTTTTGCTAAACGTCAAATGCTTCAAAAGTCTATAATGCTCTCTCAACCTTTCAAATATGTAACTTAAGTGATTAGGACTAGTCAGGCATTTGCTATCAATAGCTTTTTAATTAGAAAAATTGTGATTAAAAATAAATACGATGGAAGAGAAAACATTTTAGCTACTATTATTTTGCAGAGTAAATGGCCCTATTTCAATGTATGCTGAAGTCTTAAATCAAAACAGGAAAAGATTGCCATATGGTAGAGTAGCCAGTGGTCAAAGAGCATGCATGCAAGTATGAAAGTCCAAGTTTAAATCTCCTTATCTAAAAAGCTGGTGGTTTAAACACTCTTGGAAACAGAGGAATACTTTAATCAACATCAGGGCAATTCCCTTACCAACTGCGGTGGACTGTTCAGTGTGCTGACAATGGAGTCCAACAGTCCCAGACAAGGCAAAGAGATAGAACCAGGTACATGTTTTATCCAGAGAATTCAGTTAAGAGCAGCATAAGATAGGACTGGAAGCAAAATTAACATACATATAAGAGGCCCACTCAGGATGCAAGCTACCTACAGTGCAGGTTCAAAGCCACCCAGGAAACAGAAGCAAAATTAACATACATATAAGAGGCCCACTCAGGATGCAAGCTACCTACAGTGCAGGTTCAAAGCCCACCCAGGAAACAGAAGCAAAATTAACATACATATAAGAGGTCCACTCAGGATGCAAGCTACCTACAGTGCAGGTTCAAAGTCCACCCAGGAAACAGAACCAAAATCAGGACAGGTACACTTAAACCACAGCACAGGCAAGGGTACTAGATGATCAGGCCTCAGCTTAATTGAGGCTCCTGGAACCCAAGGCAGATGGTGTACGTGGCAAACCCAGGTGAGGTTGGTTAGGGTCATTACAAGCTATTAAGCTCTGATAATCACAGCCTTTAAAGCTTCTTCATGCTACCACATCTTATGAATTCAGCCAAACATGTTTCTAAGTTTGGGCCTAATAACTGAGAAAGTAACTACTAGTAATGTATAAATTTATGAGCTTTTAAAAAGAAAACTGCAGTGGTCTACTTGAACAGTAGACAAAAAGCAAGGCTATGAGGAAAGTAGCATCACATTTTTATTTCTTCTATACTAGAATATATAAAGTTCTGACCTGACAGAATGAAATAATTGCTAGATAAAAAGGTACTATTCATGACAAATTATAAGGCTGATTTAGGACTTCACGTGTATTTTTCACTATTTCATGAGTCCCATTATATTAGCTATATGTCAATTTATTTACAATTACACCAGTTCTAAAACTGTAAGATTATAGCACAAAATAACCTGATATTTTTCAAATTCACTTAGGATTACAGTTACTTCACTAATTTTGTAAAAGTAGATAAATCTCAGAAACACCCTCTCTAAAGTTACCCAAACTAATCCATTAGTAGTCTTTAGTGCTTCTGTATCATTAATAGAAATTAAACTTCTAAATTTCATCTAATTAATAAAACCAGTGCTTCCTCTATGCTAAAGGCAACTTTTTTCCTATCATGCTCACATGGCAGGTTTTCAGCAAGACAAGTTTGTCATGAACCTACCTCTCTTTAGTCACAAAAATTGCCCAAAACTTCCATAGGGTCAGAAATTTTCTCCTACACTTCATAAAATGTTCATTTTAATTGATATATACATAATATATAATTATATATATTATCTCTGCTCCTCACCTTCCCAGAAAGGTCTCAGCCATGTCATTTTGAACAAGACCAGACAAAAATCAGTTCATCATTTGCCACTAGTGAGGGGAACAAGTATCTGAAGTGGGACCAAGGATTTCCAATAGTAGGTCTTTCACTAAAGTAGCTAGTTTCAATGTCATTAAACACTTTAAGAGGCTCTATAGTTTAGCTGTTGTTACTGCTTTGTCCATACCTCTGTGAGTTGGGCTGAAACATTTATCAACTGTGCTCAGGACCATAAAAATTTCTCCCTTGAGCTACCAAAAGTGTTTGTGAATGAAACAGAGAATAGGTTAAAACAATTATAAAAGAAAATGTGTGATTCTTTTATGGTCATTGTAAAGGTGGTAATTGCTTAAAAGACCATGCTTTGACTTTGGTGAAAAACAGAACAAAAAACGGAATTCCAGAAAAACAGTGAGGTATTCATCAAAAGGGTAAAATCCTCCATCAGTAACTTGAAATCAGCAGTGTCCTTTTTAAAAAATAGAGGTAAAGAAAAGAGATTAATTTAGCAATGTTTCTAGAAGATCAAAGGGCTCATTCCTATTCAGTTTGATTTTTATTTGTCTTGAATTATATGCATCAAAAGTACATACCTCAGGCTTCAGAGAAAAAGAGAATAAGAAAGATGAAGCACTGACATTAACATCAGGAGAACAGAACAGGAAACAACTTCAAGACCAGTAAGTGGCTATGACTTTTCCTGCTATAAAGATAAACATTTTGACCTTTTTAAAATATGACTTCTGAATTGCAAGGGCAACATAATGGGGGCACTTTCAAAGGACACTGATTCAATGCAATAAATTGAAGAGTTCTCAAAGAGCTGGAAAAAAAGTAGAACTAATAAGATGTTAAACCATGATTTACTTGTTTTTAATAATCCTGGGCATTTTAAATTCAAGCGTTAGAACACTGATATGTTTCTGTACATTTGACAGTCAATTTCAAAACTTGAGTTATCACAATGGAAACTGGGTTTCAAGAACTTTCTGTATGATAGCATTGTAACTGGAAAGGCAATGCTAACATAATTTTATTGCTAAGTGTGCTATTTACATAGATCTGATGTGTATGAATGAAAACATTCTATCTAAGCGATGCTGTTCCAAGAAGTCCTTACAAGTTTACAGAAAACATGTTAACAGAAATACCATTTCTGCTCTGAAAAAAAGCACAGAAAACTTCAGCTTGTGAGAAAAAAATAGCATGCAATGTGTCCCCTATCTAAAAAAAAAAAACCCAGAAAAGCTGTCTGTGGGGCTGAGTTGAATAACAGCTGAGAGTAGTTTATTTTTCCCTGAGGCAAATGGCTGATGATTTAGAAGAATCATTTCTCACCCACTTACAAGTTGTTCTCTTGAGTATATTCTACTCTTATTATAGAGAAGTGTGAGCCAGCAGCTCCCTGGGTTCAGGAGTCCCCAGGGTGTCCCCGGACTGGGCAGGCAAGGCCTGGAAGCTGGGGGCATTCCCAGCCCCTGGCATCGGGGACCTCCCTGGGGACGTGTAGGTGCCGAGGCTAGGCTAGGACATAGGCCCACAGGTGGGCTGGGTTTGGCTTGTTGGGTCTCATGGCTGATGAGGGCTGTGGGGACTTAGAAACCAGCCCTGCTGTGGGATCACTGGGGCAGGGACTGAAGGACCACGAGAGGCTGAAACAAGGTCCTGGGCAGGGGTGCAGCTAGGCTCCAGGTAAAGCTGAGCAAGGCCAACAAGGACTGATAGTATCTTCAGCAACCTGACACAATTAACCTGTGCTTTTACATCCGAGTATTCACTCAGCTTCTATTCTCTCTCTTTATATTTTAAAACTCTTCTTATTATCCATTTTGTGTCTCTCCTCATGACACCTTAGAGCATACATGTCCATAGTGGCCATTTTATATATAGTGAAATCAGGCATGAAAGTAGCTCTTGATTTTGCAAAATGGAAGCAAACACTCGTGTCAGAACAAGTACAAGCTCTGATGCCATTTCTTTATATTTCTTAAGTAAGGTCAATGCTTACAGGCTAATGTCACATAAAGATTCAGCTACAGACTTATGTATGAAATCTAACTTTTAATGTTTCTATTATAAAACAGAAATAAAAGCTTTGAATTAAGTAAGTAGTGTCATTATCTGGGAGAACTTCAATATCCAAAAATGAAAACCACAAAGACAGAACACTGAGTAAGTACCTCTATTATGCTGTAGAAAATAGTTGAGACTCAGAACTGAGCGTTCTCCTGATTAAAAGATAATAAAAGAAAAGTTCCCCACCAGTGAAGTCCTCTTGTAATTCCCTATTACCTTCTTTCTCCTGGCAGTGTTTTCAACATCTCTTATTCTGCACCAGAGAGGATCATGTATCTCATCTGCACAGGAGCTGTAGCAGTTACCTTTTCACTCCTGTCTAGGAGTATCAGTGACAACTGCAAAAAAGGCATGGAAACTACAAAGCTAAAAAAAATCTGCAGTGGGGAGGGAAGAATTTAAGAGTCCCACCAGAAAAGACGAAGTTCAAATTCACCTATTTGCAGCTTCATTATAAAAGCATAGATTTCTTAGTATAGGAAAGAAAATGATCCAAGTACAAAACTTCAGTCTAGTTATTGGAGTCCTCACTGAAGCAAGTATAACTCTGGATTCTAATTCATGCTTCAGCTATTTTAATGGTTTAAGAAAAATAGCTTTCACTTGCAAACATGTTAATTCAGAAGTTTCTGTTCTCTTGAGAAACAGCTTTATTCACCCTTGCTTACCGTTGCTTTTTCTCTATCCCCCAAAAGCATTAACAAGAACACCTTAGATGATCATCAACTTGTCCAACCCAGAACAAACTGGCAATTTGAACACTCCTCTGGGATGTCCTTATTTTAAGTACAAATACAAACCAATGCCAAGTTTTTCACATTCTTCTTAATGCTGTAACAGCTACAAAAGAACTATCCATTCCTGTGACTGTCTGGGACAAGAATATTGGCAGAAGTATATTGGCCAGGTAGAGTTAATTCTCTTCAGAGATTCTCATATGGTGCTCTGTTTTGGAGCTGTGATCAAAATAGTATTGATAACACACCAGTGTTTTAGTTATTGCTGAACGGTACTTACACACCATCAAGGCCTTTTCTGTTCCTCAGACTGCTCTGCCAGTGAGTTGGCTGGGAGTCCACAAGAAGATGGGAAGGGACACAGCTGAGACAGCTGACCCCAAGTCAAGATTACGAGTGATGAAGCCTTACTTTCCTAGAAATGCCCAAACACCTGATTGTCTATGGGAAGTAGAAAATTAATTCCTTATTTTGCTTGGCTTGTGTGCGCAGCTTTTGCCTGGCATATTAGTCTCTATCTAAATTCATGAGTATTCTCATTTTTACCTTTCCGATTCTCTCCCCTATCCTACTGTGCGGATTGAGCATGTGGCTGTGAGAGGCTGAACTGCTTACTGGGTTTAACCCACAACACATGAATTATTTCAGTAATTTTGCTCAAGTAATACTATAAGAAATTGTTTGATGTAAATTAAAATAATTCCATTATCTAGTAGATATTCTAATTAGTCAATAAAAATTAGGAAGCACTTAGGAAATTGATAGAAATTATTATCTGAAGTTGGTAAATTCAGAATTTCATAGAGAAGTCATTATGCAGAGGCTTCCCTTTTATTTCAGAAAAACAAAGGAATCAACTAATGAAAAATCAGAGATCACTTCCCTCAACCTGCTGGCAACACTCCTAACACAGCCCTGGATAATTTGATTATAAAACAAAAGAATGTTAGTTTCTGTCTCAGTGTTATCCAGTATTTTTGTATGACTGGTCAAAGACCAAGCACACTAGTGGCATAACTGTTACTGCGTTGTAATTCCAATCCAATCTGAAGGTCAAGAAATCTATTCTGCAATGGTTGCTTTGTCATTCAGTTTACAGTTTCTTTCCCTTAAATTCATGCCAATATTCTAACTACATCATATTGTCTTTCACTAAATTCTTTCTCTCTGACTTAATATTTAAATCCGTTAGCTATTTGTAGCCTGTTAATTCTCCCTGCACTTTATCATTGAGTCAAGTTATACATACTTTCGTCTTTTTATCTTTCCTCAGAAATCAATCCTCCGGCTCCTTGATGGGTTTTTTGTTTTGTTTTGTTTTGTTTTGTTTTCTGTTGTTGTTTTTTTCTTTTTTTCCTGTTCTCTGTACTTCATCCAGTTTGTCAATATCTTTTTTGGAATGCAGTGTCTAATATAAAATGCAATATTCAAAATATATTTGCTGCAGACCACCACAAAGAGCTGTTTCCTTGGTTGTTGAAAGATACCAAACTCTT
>JANHGB010013805.1:0-10084 GCA_026283785.1 Coracopsis vasa | reverse complement strand
CCAAGGGGGTGTGAATGAACCAGCAGGAAAACCTGCTTCCTCCTTTGCCTCCAAGATTAAATCCTTTGGAACCTGAGGAAAATAAAACATGGAAGGAGGGTAAAAAGGGGGAGAAAACCAACTCGGGAGAGGAAAAAGAGGAGGGGGGAAGAAGGCGGCGAGACCCTCGGAAAACGGGCGCTGTGTTCCCCGGGATCTCCCCCGAGAATTCGCTCTGGTTTTCCTAAAAACCAAACCGGGAAAAGGCCCGGCGCCCCTGCAGCTCCCATCCCCGTGGCCAGAGCCTCGGCCCGCCTGCCCAGCCGGCTCCGAGGGTGACAGACGGGACGGGACGTGGAGGATTGGAGGGGGAGAAATGCGAGTCCTTTTATCCTTCCAAAAGCCCGAGTAAATCAACCGCATGCGTTTCCCTCCGTGCATAATCATTTATCTTTAAAATTCCGATGTCACTTTTATAAATCTCCTTCGTCAGAAGAGAAATTGGGCCTCCTAAATTATCGGGAACGTGGAAGCGAAGGGGGGGGTGAGCAGAGGGACCGTGTTTTGGGGGGGACACGACACATCAAGTTCCCTCAAACAGGGTTCATCTAATTTACCGAATTCCAGCCTTTCCTTGGCCTTCTAGCAGGGAGCGGGCTGTATGCCTAGGGTGCCAGCAGGGACTGGGAGGCGAGGTGGATCTGTGCCTTCCCTCCCCATCGGGTTTATACGAACGGGCACTTGCAAACCGCTGTTTTCCCCATGTTTCACCCCAAATCCCTGCTCCGGGAGCCAGGTCCGGGGCCGAAGTGGGGGAGTAACGCTGACGGGGCGTCCACGGTCTCCTTCGCAGGGGCTCTGGCTGGCACAGAGGGGTCTGCCTACCCCCCAAAAATGGAAGACTGGCCCAGCGTGAACAGGACGGCATTTCCCCCGGGCCAGGCAGTCAACGGCATCGACAAGGCTGCCATGGAGGGAGATATCAAATACCCGCAGGTAACTGCTGGGGACACACACACTGCGGACGGGGACGGGCATTTACCGTTGCTCCCTTTCCTCCTCCGCCCTCCACCTCCCCGTGGGGGTAACCTCGACAGCGCCCGTTTCGTGCTCCGTCTCCGACGCGTCTCTCTGCCTGTCCGCAGCCGGCCCCGGGGCTGTCGTCGGTGGGCAGCTTCCTCCCAGCCTGTGCCTACCCCCCGTCCAATCAGCACGGCGTCTACGGCGGCCCGCCCGGCGGCTACATCCCACCGGGGCATCCTTGGCAGCCGCAGGGCAGCCCCTTGGCCTACCACGGCCCCAGCGTGGCAGCCCACGGCGGCGACCTGGTCACGGCGATGGCGTTCAAGCAGCATGGGAGGGAAGGTGAGACGGGGAACACGCACACGGGACAGCACAGGGGGCTGCGGGCTCCCTGGGGCCTCAGCAAGCGGGACAGAAACGGAGGAAGGGGATGAGGGATTGGGCGCGGGTCTCCAGGAGGGGGTTATCCCGCTGGATATTTCCGGTATCGGTGGTATTGCCCCCCGCTCCCCGGTGTTATTGCAGTGCTCAGCTGGGCCGGCGGCCGCGGGCAAACCCGGTCCCACCGGCTTCCCCTGAAAGCCGTGAGCAGCCAGTACCCCCGGCAGTGCTCCCCGTCTGGCTCGCAATCTGGAACCCCCTTTTCCCTCTTTATTTGCGCCTATATAGGGAAGCGGGAGGATCTGGGGAGAATCCTCCGTTTTCCATCACTCTCCCCATCCCGGGCACGGATCGTCTTCTAGGCGGAATTCTAGGCACCCCCCCGCTTCATGTTGGGACCCTTTCCCCAGGTCCTCAAGTACGACCCAGGCTGGGCGCTATTAACGTGATAAATCCTCCGCTTTGGGGAGTATTTAAACTCTCTACGCGAGGCACAGGGGGGTTGAATCGAGCGTTTGCATACTCGAGGCGTTAATTGGGGCGTTCCTTTTACCTCCCGCTAATTGTTTCGTCTCATTTATGGGAGCGAGGTTCGTTTCCTCGATAGGCGCTTTCGATTTAAAGCTCCCAACTCATCTGTTGTGGGTATGAACCCCTCGGCGATGTCCTTCTCCTTTTGCGCGGTATTAGATTTGCTGTTCTTTTCCACATTTGCAATTCATTTCCCGCTCATTAGTTCATTTCTTTATTGTTGGTTTTCTGGGGTTTTACATTTTTGTTTATTTTATATTATTTTATGGCTTCATTTTATATGCATATATATGTGTGTATATATCTATTTATATAGATATATACACACACACCCCCCTTTGCCGTTTCTAAAGCGGGCAACCTGCTGCTGGTTAGAACATCAGCTGTGCTGGGGCTGAGTTACTGCGGGTGTCAATGGGTGAAAACGGATAATTGTAAACCAATTATTTGGGAAAGAAAATACAATAGAGAAACAGAGTGTGAGAAAGGAAAGAGAAAAGAAAGGAGTAAGAAAGGAAAGGAGGAAGAAAACAGAGGAGAGATGACGGCGGGGATTTAATGTGCTTTCCGAGGTATTTTAAGTGACTTGAAGCCAGAGTTTTCTGACTTCAAGCTGTCTCTGCCGAAAGGCCCATGGACTTCCTTCAAATCTTGTGGGTTTTTTGCTTTTACGTTTTGGGCTTTTAAAAAAATATTATTATTATTTAAATTATTTTTTTTGTCCTATTTTTTTTAGTTTATTTTTTAAATTTTGTTATTTTTTTCCCTTAAAAAGCTGATTTTCTTTTCAATTCCTTTGGGATCGCTTTTCTGGTTCCGCTCCTTACCTGCCACAACCCAAATATCGGATTATGGAACGAACCGTTCCCCCCGGGCCCGACGAGGGGCTGGAGGAAGAACAGGGCAGCCCCGGGGCCCCGCTCCGCTCCTGAGGAGCCGCCCGGCTCCGGCTCGGTGCTGCCCCGTGTCGGCATCTTGCGGGGAGAGGGAGAGGCAGCGGGAGGGGAAGGGACAGAGAGGGAAAGAGAGGGAGGGAGGGAGGAAAACGGGGACAAAAGGAGGGAAGGGAAAAAGAAGGAGGGAAGGAAAAGAAGGAGAGGAGGAGGGAAGGCAGGAAGGAGAGAAGGGAAAAAAGGAGATAAGTAAAAGGAAGAGAGGGGAAGGAAAAAGAGGAAAAGGAAAAGAAGGCAAGGAGGAGGGAAGGAAAAAAAGGAGAGAAGGGAAAAAGGGACAGGAGGAGAGAAGGAAAGAAAGAACAAAAGTGAAAATAACGCCAAACCCAGCAGTTTCACCCTCCAGTTCAGAACTTTTCTGACTTCACAGCTGTTATTTCCTCAGAAAACCCTCCCTGCTCATCCTGATGCCAGCAGCAGTCCCAGGACCTTCCATGTCCCATCTTCTAAAGCCTGTGTGTGGGGATCCCCTGGGCCTGGGCCAGCCTCTGACCCTGCACCATGACGCTTTCTGTGGCCAGGCTGTGCCTGGGATGAAACAGGGATGGGGAGAAACTCAGCAGGAGGCTGACCACAGCTGACACAGTGTCCAGATCCATTCCCCTTCCCGGTGCTGGTGGCACAGTCCCTCCCAGGCCACTGCAACCACAGGCTTTAAGAAAGTCCATGGGATGGGTTCTGTGTGTGGCTGGGGTGGGCCTGGGTCACCTCCCCAGGCAGAGCTGGCCCCACAGCAATGGCGAGGGTGTCTGTCCTTACCACCATCATTTGGGATCTGCATCCTCCTCTTTCCTCTCCAGTTCCCCTGGAGAGGTCCAATATGGGGTGCCCTGCCTGCGGAGAAGGGATGGGAGGCCCACGGAGCAGAGCTGCTCTTGGTGGGGCTGTTGGAGTAGGGCCCGTGTGTGTGTAGATGAGACTGCAACGAAGTGCTTGGAGTCCATCAATCCACTGCCTTGCTGTTGCATTCTCCTCTTTCCCTTCTCTTGCAGTGGTGGACAGAAAACCAGCCAGCCCCGTGGGGAAATCTCCAGACTCTCTAAATACCATCCATGGACTCTCTATCCCGGCCTCCTCTTCCTAGAGCCACCGAGCAGCAGGCTGGAGACAGTGACTCTTGGAATAAGCACCTGCAAACTGTAATGGAAGCCTGGAGTGCCACCGAACTGTGCCCAAAGTGCCACCGAACTGTGCCCAAAATGCCACCAAACGGTGCCCAAAGTGCCACCACCTCCAGAAGGTGCCTATGGGGATCAGGAGATAGCCTGTGTGCTGAGAGGTGACATCCTCCCACGGAAATTCCCAGTGCAGGGAAGCACAGCTGGGATGTTTGCTCATGCTGGCTGGACACTTTACCTCAGAAAGGGGTGACAGAAGAGACTCAATCTTCCCTCTTTGTATTGTTTTTCCCCCTTGCTTTCAGTTTTCGTTTCTCCTTCCTGTGTCCCTGAAGACTTGGATGCAGAGCAGCAAACGCCTCCATGCCAAGACATTGCCAGGAGCATCCTGGCTCCATCCCAGCCCAAGGGAGTGCATTTCCTCCAAGGAATGGTTTCTGGCTTCCCCAGGCTGTAGCTGTGTGATGGAGCCGTCTCCATAGGAGCCGTCTCCATAGGAGCCCCCCAGTGCCCCTGCCCCAGGGTGGACATGGATAAATGTGCCACGATGGTGCGTGATCTATTTTTATAACAACAAGCCTTAATAAAAGTGACTACCGTGGGCACACGACGTTCCCTGCCTTACCTCAGCATCCAGCTGAGCACCATCGCTTCACCCTGTGTCCCCTGGCCTCCAACAGCATCTGCAGGAGTCTCAGGGGCACTTGGCTGGGTGGGATCACCCTGTGCTGAGCCTGGATTGCTGTGGGTGCATTGCAGCCCTGCTCCTCGTGCCTCATTGCTGCGTAGATTTGGGGTTCTCCTGCACTGGGGGGGGTTTGGCCTCAGTGGGTGAGTCCTCGTGCTGTGGGACCAGCTCTGGGTGCCAGCAGGGAGGTGGGCAGGCGCTGGGGTGTGTTATCCCGCTCCTGTCCAGCCGGCTGGGGTGCATTCAGGATGGGCTCCACTGGGCTTTTGCATTCCCTGGCTCCACCAGCCGCTGCCATTGGCTTCGGTCCCTTCATTGTCTGGAGAACGGGAAGGTCCTCCAGCGGGGCAGGGAGGAAATGTCCTGGCAGGAGAATACAGGCCTGGCTTTTAGCAGAGAGCGTGTCTTTGTGGGAGGGATGAGGGGGGGGATGATGCCACATTTGACATCCCACCCCAGGAAATGATTTTGCCTTCAACCTCGGGGTGGCAAAACTCAGTTTTGCCTCTGCTGCTGAAAAGCCTCCAGCCAGAGCTGGTCTTTGCATCCGAGTACAAAGCTCAGGAGGGAAAGGAGGGGATTTTAAGCAGGTGACAGTACTTGTACCAGGGCCACCGGACTGTCACTGACGAGGCTCTAAAGGATGCGAGGACGGAGGAGTCACCTGAAACAGAAGCCTGGTGCTGGTCCCTGCCAGGTTTATCCCTTTGCAGCTGCGTTTCAGTTTGTGGCAGAGCAGCTTTGGCAATTGTGACTGACAGCAACACCCCTAAAGCCGGGATGCAGCACACATGGCTCCTGTCCACCCTGCAGCCTGGGCAATACAACCCTTCCCAGGGGGAAAGGGCAATACGGGAACAGCCCCAGCCAGGCCTCTCCCAGGATTCTGCTGCTCTGGGAAGTCAGATCCCTTCAATCCCCAGTGCTGAGACCTTGCTGCTCATGAGCCTGAAGGAACGAGTCTGCCCTCTGTGTAGGGCTGCCAGAAAGCCCTGCTGTTGGGGAGCTGGGAGAAGCTGATCCTAGGAGCTGGAGCTCATCCATGCCAAGCTCCTACACTGCAGAGGGATCGAGTAAGTGAGACCTGCTGTAGAAAGGCTGGAATAGCCTGAAAACGCTGTGCTGTGTCCCATAGGTGGCTGTGCTGTTCTGTCAGCCACCTCTAGCCCTGCAGCACCTTCTGATTCCTAACACTGGGCTCTTGTGCTTCAGGGCTGGCTGTGCCCTGACCCCTGCCTCCCAGCACCCCATACTCACACTGGTATATGCTGGGTTCGCAGCACCCTGGTGAGTGGGAACCATCTGTGATCACTCATCTCCCCCATCCCGTGCAGGATGCTTCCACACCCCGTGGAGATGGGACTGGGGCTCAGATAGGATGGGATGAGGAAGACACGAGTGCTGGGATTGGACGGAGACATAGCACAGAGCCCGATCCTTTTAATGAGCATCCTGCTGGGGTGGTGTACGAGTGCCTGAGTTATCCTCTTCCAAGGCTGTCAGGAACCTGCCAAAATTCCCAAACAACAGCTCGATGTTTTGCATCCGCTGCAGCCCCAAGGCAAAGACTTCCCTTTGGAAGTGCTTGCTGGCTGCAGGCAGCTGAAGAGCACTGCATGTGGACAAAGCACCATGTTCCCAGCCCGGGGATCCAGCACTGGGTATGAGACTGGGCTCCATCCATGTGATAGTGGGACACAGCATGTGTTGGAAAGCAGTGCGTGATGGGATGCAGCATGTGATGGGATGTATCACGTGACTGGATGTATGGCATAATGAGATGAACCATGTGCTGGAATGCATTGGGTGGTGGGATGCACCATGTGCTGGGATGTGTTGTGTGATGGGATGTAAAGTGTGATGGAATGAATTATGTGATGGGATGTATTGCAGGATGGGATGCATAATGTAATGGTATATACTGTGTGATGGGATGTATCGTGTGGTGGGATGCACCGTGTGGTGGGATGCACCGTGTGGTGGGATGCACCTTGTGATGGGATGCACCGTGTGGTGGGATGCAGACTGCAAAGGGATGCAGCGTGTGATGGGATGCACTGTGTGACAGGATGCACTGTGTGACAGAATGTACTGTGTGATGGGACGCATCACATGATGGGATGCAATGTCTGATGAGATACATTGTGCACGATCCTCCATTGGCTTCTGCAGGAAGCTGGCTCCATCCCGAGACATCCTGGGAACCCTTGCAAAGTCCATGGGATGCAGCTGGAAGCCGCCTCCGCTGTCCCACAGCCCCATCCCTGCCTGCGGCCGCAGCACACCTCGGGCGGGCTTTGCCACCAGAGGGAGACCCCATTGTTCCGCAAGCAGCCGCAGCCGCCGCCGGGAGCAGACCCGATCCCTGCAGCGGGTTCCAGGCACAGCAGGAACCTGCTCTGCTGCGGGTACCTTTGGGGGCAGCAGGAGCAGCGGGGCCGGTCCGTGGGGTGCTGCTGGAGGGCAGCCAGGCGCAGGCAGCGGGTGAAGCGCGCTGGGTGACACCGGGTGCCTGTGCAGCCGCGCTTCTGGTTTCTGTTCTTCCCTCGAGTGTCTCTGGCTGCTGGTAGCCTTTAAACGCAGTTGTGACAATTATGATTGGAGAAGGGACTTACTCATTAAAAACCACTTCTTTTGGGATTGTTTCAGCCACTGGATTTAACTCTGGTTTTTGTCTGGAAGCTGGGAGCTTCCTTTCCCCGCTGTGCTTTGCTGGGAGAGCAGAGTTTCCACAAGGAAGCCTGGCTCGGTTATCCAGCTGGACAGATGCTATCACTGAGGCATTGCTGGATGGGATCGGCTCCCTGTGTGCATGCAGAGGCACGTACAGACCCACAGCCACTCTCCTCAAAGCCTGTTTCAACCCTGTTGCCCTTCCCAGCAACATTTCTGATGCAGGCAGAGCAACTGGAAAGCAAGACATGGGGGCCTGGAGATTTAGGTTAAATATAAGGAAGAAATTCATTACTGAGAGTAGTGAAGCTGTGGCTGCCCCATCCCTGGCAGTGTTCAAGGCCAGGCTGGATGGGGCTTGGAGCAAGCTGCTCTAGTAGAAGGTGTCCCTGCTCGTGGCAGGGATTGGAGCTGGATGAGCTTTAAGGCCCCTTCCAACCCAAACCAGGCTGGGCTTCTATGATGATCCACTGTCACCTGTTGTCACCTGTTGAGGCAGGTCAAGGATGCCATGGCTTAGTGTCCCCAGTGAGAAAGCTTAAGGAGAAACCTTTACTGGCTGGGAATACGCTCTTGGTACCCATGTCCCACCTCATACTACTGACAGGATGTGATCCTTGTGGATGGGCTGCATCTTGTCAGTACCCAGCTCAGCGAAGGGACACAACTGGACTTGGTCTACACACAGGTCTCTGAATGACCAATGCATTTACAAGAGCAGAAAAAGGGTCATGGTGCTGGGGACAGGCGGGAGGTTTATTCCTCTGTACACAGCTGCAGATGCTGCCCCATAAGCAGCCCCTCCATGTACATGCTGTTGGCCAGCAGCAAAACCAGAGAGCACTTTGTAGAGAAAGAGCTAAGGGGCTGTAAAGCTTCAGGTGGAAAATCCATCCAAGGTAAGTGCCCGAGGCAAATCCCCCATCAGAAATCCCTGCCTCGGGAAGGCTGGAGCAGGGATGCAAAGGGCGGATTGGCTGAAGCGAGGCAGAGATCCCGCTTGCTGTGTGAAGGCATTAGCTTTCTGGCAGCGAGCAGCCAGCACAGGCACAGGGGAGGTGGGTCTGTAACCAGAGCTGGGGGGGATGGACAGCCTGAGGAAGAGGGACCCAGCAGCGGGAGCCAGGTTTCAGAGGCGTGAGCTCTTACAAGCTATAACCCAGCCTGGGTAGTGTAAAGCTCGTCCCTGACTATCAGCGTGTGTAGTGATGCTCGTCTGAGGCACGTTTAGGTTTCATCACCTCAGAGTCTGGCTTCTCCCCCTGCCAAATGTATTTGCTCTTAATTAAGGCAATTGGAATGAGGTTGGGTGAGTGCTGGGGCTGGGATAGCCCCTGGTGTGGGAGACACATCTGCCATAGCTCCGTTCAAGCACAGGGTGATGAGGAAGGGAAAACCTGGCGAGTGGAAAGCTCTGGGGGCTGCGAGGCAGGACTACACGTGCCAGCAGGGCTTTACCTGTGGTCTGGCTGCAACCGAGCCGAGCTCACAAATCAGCGGGGTGGGAGAGGGACCTGCCTGGGAGGAGGATGAAAATGGGGGGTTCTCGGGGAGGAAACACTGATTTATTTCTTTGGCTCAGGCCTGGAGCGCAGGCTGCCCGTGATGCAATCACTTTAGCGTCCATATTATGTTATTCACCGCACTGAGCATCCTCTCTGGAGCTCCCAGGCTCTGCCCAGAGACCTACCAGATCTGGAGGCTTCCCCAGAAAGTGCTGGCAATGTAAGAGTTAGCCATTAAACTGCTGGCTCCTAACCCCAGTACCCACTCAATGGGCTCTCCAAGAAGACTTATTTGGCTTTGGGCTATTATTGGGCTATGAAATAAGGATTTGAGCTGGGATTTTCTCCTTGGAGCAGCAAAGAAGGACTATGGGGAAGGTCTCCATGGCAGTTGGCACCGGGGGAACTTGCGGGTGGGCAAGGCTGGGTCCAGGCCAATCCCCCCCTAAATCAAGTAAGCCCAGAGGCCCAAAGGCTGTTTATCAGGAGGAAATGTTACAAAGTGCCAGAGCAATCTGGGAATACGTTTCCCACTTTCAAAAGTCACTTAAGCAGTTGTGGGAAGGTTTCTAAATCTGCAAATGATGGTTTGGTTTGCAGCTTCTATTGGGAGCTAGTAAAAGCTGGGCACGTATCCTTGTGCATTTGCTTGCAAACGCATTACTGGGGGAGGCTTTAGTTACAAAGAACCCAAACCATTTGAACCAATCGATTTTGGAAGCTGCACATAGGATGTTCTCCAAGGTAAGTGGTATTTGCTGAAAACTGACCCCATCTGAGGGCCAGGTCTTTGGCCAGGGTGATCTCCATCCACACTGCTCAGCCAGGTGCACACAGCCTCTGGGGTGGGTTATTACACAGCCACACTAAACAGGCTGCTGCAGGGAATGTGCCCAATGAAACCTCCCCTAAGGAGGTTACAGCCTAGAAAATGACAGCTCTAGGAAATGCACATCATCAGTCTGAAGTTTCTCTTCTTTGGTTATTTTCCAAGTCCATCACTATTTTCCTGCTGGTGCAGTAGGAAGACCCTAAGTATATAGGTATGTGTATATGTACACATACACATATACATGTATGTGCATGTACACACATGGTATGTATGATATACATAAATCATAGAACCCCAGACTGGGTTGGGTTGGAAGGGACCTCGAAGCTCCTCCAGCTCCAACCCCTGCCATGGGCAGGGACACCTTCCACTGGAGCAGCTTGCTCCAAGCCCCTGTGTCC
>JANHGB010013804.1:1920-12156 GCA_026283785.1 Coracopsis vasa | reverse complement strand
AAGAAAGCTGAGAATGCTCCATCCCTGGCAGTGTTCAAGGCCAGGTTGGACAGAGTCTTAGGTGACGTGGTCTAATGTGAGGTGTCCCTGCCCATGGCAGGAGGCTTGGAACTGGATGATCTTAAGGTCCTTTCCAACCCAAACCATTCTATGATTCTATTAAATCAAAGGATGGCTGTGTTTTCTAAGCAGGTTGTGTGGCATCTTCCAGAGATCTGTGCTCACAGCACTAGCAGCCAGGAGATTTCAAACCAAGGACGTCAGCCACTACTCCTGCCAGGGTTTGACAGTTTAATTTGCAAATCATTCCTGATTTACACACTATTTTAAACTGATTTGTATATTAAAAAGATGATAGAAAAAAAAGCCCAATATATACAGAAACTTGGCTGCTTTCAATAAAAATAAATGGTTGAAAAATGTCTGGGATATCTCAAAGCGGCTGAGCAGGATTTTGAGGTTAAAAAAAAATCAGCTTGAATCAGCAAAGAATGGTGCTGAAAGACATGAGTTATGAGAGTTTGAAATCCCTGCTACCAAAGAGCCAAGTGAGGAAGGACGAGGAGACTTGGAGCTGCAAACACATCTCCCAGTACTACAGGAACCACAGTGTGTCTCAGTGAGGAACGCCTGCATTGCTAAGGAGGTCTGGATATCCAGCTCCCCACAGCATGCGCCATCCTCTGGCAGCTGACTTTCTGCCTGCACCAATCCCCTTATGGGGATCAGGAGGATGGATTGAAGGTGTCCCATTGCCTGTGAGGTGCTTCAAGCTGTTGGTGGCCATGGACAAAGCAAAGGAAGAAGTTACCTAGGTCAGAAGCCTTCTAGTGAAAAGTGGCTCCTCAGGAGAGTTCCTGCTGGCCAAAAGCAAGTGTTTTGCAGGGACAGTCCTAACTGGATCCTGAGAGCATCACAGCAGCTCTGAGCCTGCCTGACAAATGACAAAGCCTTTTCCTGCTCAGCCACCAAAAGCTTGCTTGTTGGGCTAATGAACTACAAATCCATGATAGCTGTAAATCTCCAGCTACTGAACATCTCCACACCTCCTGACAAAAGCAGAGAGCTTCCAGCTTTCTGGATGAAGAGCTGGGGAACTGAGGTTTAGGTGAAGAGATTCCCAAGTGCATTTGCTGGACACAGCATTCAAGTGCTGAGCAGAGGGGAAGGATCTCTTCCCTTGGCTGCTGGCAGTGCTCCTCCCAAGGCAACCCAGGAGGCTGTTAGCCTTCTTTCTCACAAGGGTGCATTGCTGGCCCATGTGCAACTTGGCATCCACCAGGACCCCCAAGTCACATTTGCTAGCTGGTTAGCTTCAGGCTGTACTTGTGCATTCATCCATCCTCATAAAGCCTCTCCTTGGACCCTCTCCTGTCTTTCAATGTTCCCCTTAACAGCATGGTCCCAAACTAGACACCTCACCAGTGATGAATGGATGGAATAACTCCCCTCTGTCTGCTGACCATGAACCCCCTATTGTAGCACAGTGTGTACTTTTCCTTATCTGCAGTGAGTGCACACTGCTTGCTGGCTCGTTTTCAGTTTAAGGTCCACCATAATACCCATGTCCTTTTCATTAGAGCGGTTCCCAGCCTGTACTGCTGAATGGGGTCATTGAATATGGCCAGGCAGGCTTCTATGGAGGACTGAGTGATCAATGTGTGCATGCTTTCCTAGTCTTCCTCATTCTGGAGAGGGCTGGGAATGAAGTATATTTGGTAAATGGTCAACACTCAAGATCAAGAGTCCTCATGGCATGCTACAGCCGAGTCGTGGTTATTCTGTATGGTTCATTCAAGCCAGGTGAGCATGAAGCAGAACATTTTGGGGCAAAAGCAGGGATTAGGACTGAGAATTTAGGAGACCAGGTGTGAAGTTTCCTATGGAAATCCCTGGAGAAGTGACTTTGCCACAATGATAGGGCTTATATCTGTTGGCCTGGAGTCTGGTAGTTGCTCTAGTGTCTTCTTGCCTCTCATCTAATCTATAGAAGTGGTGTGAAAGAAAAAGCTGTTAACTTGTAAGGATATTTCTAATCAAATGGCAATTTGTTCTGTTTAGGTAGCCACTCAAGCTGAAGGAGTTGAATTGTCCATTAGAATGGCTGATGCTCAACCCTAAAGCCCTTCTGAGATCAAACCCAGGGCCAGATTATGCTGCAGAACATAATCCTGAAGCCTGTGATCAGACCACCTGTAACGTCACAAAGAACTGCTGTGCAAAGAGGATCAATCCTAACTTCTGTCCACTTCTGCACATCTCCAGCAGCAACCGGACATCGGGATATCTTGTGTTTCAGGAATGACCCCATTACCTCACCCTGCACTGAACTCGGTGGCAGCCAAAGTAACACACATGTTCACATTATTTTGTCTGGGTCTAATTGAGCCTGCAGACTCCTGGGGGAGAGTCTTGTCTCTTTACACTTTGTGCCAAGCATGCTGATGGGGAGTAACAGGAAAAAACAGACCTAAGACTGGCTGGAGATGGAAGAGTTGCAAAGTCTGGCACCTGAGGAAGATGCATGGGGAGGATGCAGGATGCTGGCCCGTTTTCTAATGTTTTTCTAACATTCTCACCATCTGATCTTCTCTGTTTGTTTCACTCTTGAATTACAAAAACAAATGAGCAGATGCCTGGATCTGCTCCCAGATTCCTCTGTGCAGATGCTGTCATGAGGAGCACTGCGGAAGTCACTGCATCAGTAGAAACCAGGGAATAAAGACTTTGCTGCCCCTTGAGTGCAGTGTAAGCTTGTAATGTAAATGGACCAGATGACCTTTGTAGGTCCCTTCAAACCCAAACTATTCTATGATACTATAGTTGAGCAAGCGGAGAAGACAAAATCACCCATCCCATCCCTTAGCATGCACTAGAGAGTATTGAGTTAAGTATGTATTTGTCTTCTTATCGTAATTCTATAGTGTCTGTTTGCTCTAATTCGACATCTTTTTAATAGATTGCCTGCTATGGGAGATTTATCTTCAGTTTCAGATCCATTGTCACAAACAACTGATATTCATCTTACATTTTTCCTTTTCAGTGAAGTCAGTAACTCAAAATGCATTCAAGTGTTCTTCATCCTTACAATGCTATTGAGATATGTAGGGCACTTTACAGACTAATAGAAACGAATCTATGAGTACTCTCCATGCACAGGAATTAAAATCATCACCATACACAGTGTTCCTCTGAGCCCCATGTGCAGTGAAGTGAATTCCAGATATTGTAAACTGCTAAAAACCAACAGGTAACATTTTGTTTGCCAAATGGAATATGCAGAGGAGCTGAATTAGAGTTTGTGTCTTTTCCCAGTCCATCGCTTCCAAATCTGAACACAAAATCCATGGAACTACATGAAAGAAATCCCAAGAAATGGAATTAATTCTGAAGATTTCCTCACTGACAGGCTGCCTCTTGGGCTGCAGTGGGAAAAGTCTTCCTCTAATCAAATTAGTACTGATGGATGCTTGGATGAACGGCCTTTTCCTTTCTTTTATGGGGCTGCCCTCATCTCATGGCTCACAAGCAGAAGGGATGCAGAACTGGACTAGCAAAGCAGCAGCATTCCTCTGAGTGCTTTTAATGAGGCAAAGCTGGACCAAATCCCTGGTTAACAGTTACCAAGTATTTTTCCATTGTGGGACTCCAAGCACTTGAGAAAGCTGCGTTACCCCATTTTGCAGCAGGGTGAGCAAGGCACAAAAAGGCAGCATGACGTCGTGCCTGAGGAAAAGCAAACATTCCCAAAGATTCCCAGGTCTGCCAAGTCCAAAAATGACCTTGAGCAGGTCTCTCTGCCATCAGAAATACTCATACAGGTGTCAAAGTGAGTCACTTCAGCTCCCCATCACTGCAGAGGGGTGACACACAGCAGGCAGTGAGGCGCATGCCTAAATATTGGGGTTTTATATCCCATTGCTTATATTGCAGATCCAGAAGTCCCCTGGGTCAAGGAAAAGAGCCCTGGTAACTTCAGTAAGTGGAGAAGACAAAATCACCCATCCCATCCCTTAGCATGCACTAGACAGTATTGAGCTGTGTATGCATTTATCTAATTCTAAGGCACTTGCTATGTTTTGCACTGCTTATTACTTGCAGCTATGGAATGAGCTGGGAGAACCACCACCATCTTTGCTTACAGAGTAAATATCCTTTGTGCTAACCCCTTTCCTATAATCTTCAGTCAGTTTGGAGCTCAGCTTTCTTTATGCCTAATGCAGCTCTCAGCCCCCCAGATTTCCATGGAGCTGTCAGTCTGTAAAGCCCATGATGGGTAAATATGCATCCTTCTGAGTGCTGCCTGCCCGTGCCAGTTGGCTTATGCTGTTATATTATACCTCTCAGGCTGGAGTTTTTCTGTCTGGCTGTGAGACCATGGGTTGCATTTCCTTAAAAGTACAGCAGGCATCTGGGTAGAAACGGGATAAGGGCAGGGATGGAGACTGAAGGTTGACCTGGTTTCCCTCCTTCTGATAAAGGTCCCTGCTCAGCACTGGGAGAGGGGGACTTGCCCTCAAATACTTTCTCATTGTTGCATGACACAATCAATTCCATCATTTTGGGGCCAAATAGGAAACAGATGGTCTGTGTGCTGAAACAGGTCCTGCAGCCTCTTCCCTTGCTCTCTTGCTGCTTGGCATCACACTTGTTCATTTGGCATGGACATCTGCCCCAGGAGGACATCCTTGACCATCCTGTGTTTCATCCCACCCAGCATTTTGCTTGCTGTCAGCCTTAAGCCTCACTCTTGCTGAAGTTACCAGGGTTCACTTCCTGGACCCAGGGGACTTTTGGCTCTGGCTCAGCAATTTAAGTAATGGGATACAAAAGAAAAGGCAGACTGAGATTTGTCCTATCTGCTCGCCAAAAGGGTTATTTATTGGTGTGTGCAGATAGGATCTCTGTGTGCAGACCCAGAGACAGAGAACAAGAGCCGTGCACTGGGATTGGGAAGATGAAAAGGACATTAACAAGCACGAGCAAGTGTTATTTAGTATAAACAACTTCAGCTTTTCTCATCTCCCTGAATCAGAACATCTCATACAGCAACCTGCCTCCCCTATTATCCCCCCTGTCCCCCTCACTCTGCTAGTGTTACTCTGCAGCCTGGGATGGCAGCAGAATGTGTTTAGTTTTGCAGCCTTTCCATGTTTAAAGTTCCCTGGGTGATTTATCATTGTATTTATACATGAAGGGTTAAAGTCCCTCTCTTTCAGTTTAAATTGTCTGATTCTCCTGGCAAGCTCTCACTCAACTCTGGCTCAAACTGGCCAAATATGGTGTTTTTGTGCATGTTGAAGACCTTGCCCTATACGTGGTAAAGCTTGTTCTGTGTGCCTCATACTCAGCCAGGGGAGGGTGGGCTTGCTGACAGTAAGAAAGGGAGAGAAAGGGAATGAATCCAGCTGCTGAAAGGGAAAAGCTGGTGCCTATCTAGCCCTCAGGCTGTGAGAAAGGAGATAAGGTCCAGGGGAGAAAGACTGAATCCTGAAGCAGAATGGGGCTGTTCCCAGGGAAGATCCCATATTTGCACGCATCAGATCTCTGCTCTCACTTGATTCCTGAGCACTGATGTCTCCTAGACCCCTCTAGGTCTAAGGGTGGCCAGATGGAGTGTATTAAACACCCAACTGCTTGGGAACTGCAGTTGGAAATAGTCCAACCCCATCCAGAGTTGGCTTATTCCTTCGCCTCCAATGCCATGGAGATAGAAGGTGCTTTAGGAACACAAACCACATAGTTCTGTGAGTGTCACATTCAGTGTCACCTGCTTTCTTATGGTCTCATGCCTTGCAGTGGCTTGCAGGGCTGGATGAATGCTTTGCCCTGCTTGAGTTGCTTATTATAACTGTTTCCCATGTGGACACTTGGCTGCCTGGATGAGCACTCACGTTCCAGCTCTTGGCTCCGACACTTGTTTGACTTTCTCCTTACTTTGCTGCCTAATTTCCTGCAAATGGAGGTGATCTTTCCCTTCTGCCAAAGCTCGGCTGAAATTAGCCAACACGTTGAAAAACATTAGGAGGATGGAGGAAATCAGAACTGACAAACACACAAATAGGAGCTGAGAGTGATCCTTGTTTCCTCTAATACAAACCTGCGAAGAGATGCTAGCACTCTCCACCACACAGTCTTTCATTTAGGTCTTATTCACTGAAAATTCAGTTTCTTTGGCATTTAAACACTGCAAACAGGGCTAGGTTTGCAAAGAGAGAACAGTGCTTCTCATGTTATCCTGAAATGAAGTAATTTCAGGTTTACACTGAATCGTATCTTCCCTATGGCAGAACCAGCCTGACTGGGGACAGATGATAGCTCATTACCTAGTGTCTGCACTGACCAGCCATGGCATGCTTGCCGATGTCTAATGAAGAGCGTGATGGTCACCAGTTCCTACTTTCCCAGTGGTTTGAATGGTCGTATGCTGAATTACAGCCTTTGTCTGGAAGGAGAAAGGTGTGAACTTTCCACAGCAAAAGGGATTAACCCCCTTATTGACTCTAATGTTGCCCATGAGAATCATTATTCATCATCTGGCCAGAGTTAAAACTTGGATGTTCAGTCCTAGGCATAGCAATGGGTTGTCCTTCAAGTCATCTAACCAATCTCAGACTAAGGATGTGTGGAAGTTAATGTAATGTTGGTTGTTGGGCTGGTGTTGTTGATGTGCTATTGATCTGTTTGCTTCCTGTCTGATATGCCCAGTTAACCTACGTGTTCCTTCATCCCGAGGCCCTGCTGTAGATGGGTGATGGATATTGCAGTGAGTTGTGATTTGAATTCCACCCATCATGCTGTGTTCAATGGTGCGTGTGCACATGGATGGATGCCATGCTCCCCTCCAAGCCTCAGGCCAAAGTCAGGTCCTCTGATTCAGTTTGGACAAGCAATAACCTGTGGGTGCCCAAGCAGTGATTTAGTCTAGCAGGTCATGCTAAGCCATGAGGGATCACTGCCAGTTAGAAAAGGGAGAGCGCTAAGTCTCCAAACTGCATTCCTCTTTTTCACAGAGCAAAGTGACCCAGATGGGAAGGAGGCCACTCAGCTTGGCCCAGATGCTCATTCTCTGCATCCAGGCTTGAACCTGCTGCTTAAAACGAGGAGGCAGATCAGTGCTGGACACCCCAGGGACAACCTGTTTAAAACTTGGAAAGATCTGCATGGTCCTCCCCCAGCCCTGTCCTGAGCATGCATGGAAAATATGGAATGAAACTCCCAAAGATACACAGAGCAGGAAATCCATGTGCTGGCAGATTTCTTATGGACTTATACCTCCTCTGTGCCCATTGGCAGCAATAATGTGTCATCCTTTGAGAAAAAGGAGTTCAGATTTACACGTACAAGCAAACAAAGAAGTGGGATTGTACATACATTGCCCTTCCAGACCTCCCAGTGTGCACCCAGTGGTGGCACCCAGAGGTCCTTCTGCACATCTCTAATGAGGCTCACTGGTACTTGTCACCTTCAAGTGCTAATAAACGGTTTACAGCTCCTTTTGCTAGTTTATACCACACTGTGTGGGAAAGTCCCTCCTGAAACGTTTAGATGTCTACAACTGATACCTTTGCATTTTTCATGTCCTCTTTTCTGCATTGCCAGATCTTGGCCTTGGAGTGACAGAAATATTGTCTTAGTGAATGCTCAATAAATCAAGCTCTTAGCATTGAAACGACCAATATCTCATAGCCTGGACCAAGTGCCATCTGTCAGAAGAGAGCATGGAGTGACATCTCTGTGGTAGTAGATGCTGTGTATTTCTACCTCTGATACTTCAAGAGAAACCAGAGCATCATTTCCTGCGTGTATCCCTCTCTATCACTGGGGACCAGTATAATGTGAGGAGAAGCAATATCTTCTTTTGTTGGGGGGATATTTTCTTCCAAGAGGATTTAATATGTCTTTAAAGCTAGATCTGGGAAGAAATGTGGGTTTGGAGTTCTATAGCTCCAGCCAGTAGAGATGGATTTGTGCCTGTCTGCTTGGGAGGCTGTAACAGTACAAGAGAAATGCATTTGATTTTATTGGGATTACAGTAATCCATCTAGCATTTCAAGGGTGCCAGGGACAGTGTGCTGCAAGTGTTGGTTTAGAAGAGCAGCTATCATGGCTGCAGTGAAAATTACCATATAGGCACATGCAGGAGCTTCACAGTGTAAAAACATCACAGGGGATTAAACTGAGCAATATCTGGCCCGTGCATTGCTGCTGGCTTTTGAAAAGGAGAGTTTAATTGCAAATTTAGCCATCTTTGAGCACTTTTCCCTCTTTCTGCCTTCAGCTGCCTGCTTTTGCTCTACTGTTGGCAAGAAACCTGAGAAGGACAACGGGGAAGGAGCAGCAACAAAGGTTTGCTCTTGGGGAATACCCGCATGACGCAGGGATGCAGGACAGAAGAAGCAATGCTCATACCCCAGGAAGCACAGTGACACAGATGCAGGTAGGGATGAAGGGATGATGCAGCAGGGGGAAGGGTCACATACACCATAAGCAGCAAACCAGCCCCCCATGGGTGCAGCTCTGCAGCCCAGCACTCACTTCAAGTTGTGCTGCTCTCCTGTCTGCAGGGAGAAACTGAGGCATGGAGTCCTGCTTTGGCTTGACCCAGGGAATGCAGCAAGATGGGAGACCTGGGCAGGGAATAGGCATTTTTTGAGGCATCCCGGGATGGACAAGCAGACCTTAACCCTTTGGGAGGCTGGTTTCTGTGGTTTCCTTTGCTAGCCATGTATGACACTGTGCTGTGCAGACAGAGCCCGCAGTGCCTGCAGGGTTTTGCAGATTCTGGATTAGCCAGGTTAACCTGGAAACACTTGGAGCTGTTGGTAAGTGTGTTGCTATGAAAGCAGGGAGCATTCCTGAACCAACCTGGATAAGGACATTGGAAAGGATCTGCTTCTCCTTAGGCTGACCCAGCGAGCAGCTTCAGAGAAAGAAAACAGCATCTTTCCTACTGCTGAGCTCACACCCTGCTGTACATCCAAAGAGAGGTAAAATATCCCCAGGCACAGATGACCCCAGTGCACCATCTCCTCTCCTGGCTCCCAAAACCTCCATGAACACATTTCCCCCAAATTGAATTATGTCTTGGAATACACAGATAGAAACAAGACATCCTCCCACTCCTCACAAGAGCTGGCAGAGTACTTCAGTGAAGGAAAGCCAGTTCTTTAACACACTTTTATCACACCCCATCTCCAAATATCGCAGCGCTGCCCCAAAACCCAAGAGCAGAGAAGCTCACAGCAGAAGCCCCTTGCAACCCCTCACAGTCACTGGCACAGCCTGGCTCTCCAGGTTGGATACCTCCTGATGGTATACCAGCCACATGGGCAGAGCCAGGAGCTTCCCAAGCTGCACATCCGCATGTTCAGCACAGGACCCTCTCCGCTGCCATCCCTTCCATTGCTCCCTGCTGCAATAGCCATGCTTTCCACTCTGGATTTAGGGTCCAGTCTCCAGCGATTCCCTCCTGGTCCCCTGCTGACACATCTCCAATCCCCCCCTTTCTCTCTGACCACTATCCCAGAGCATTCACTGCAATGGTCCCTGCAGTGTATTCTTCCACAATGGACTGACTTACCTCTGGCTCGATCTCCCTTCTATGTTAGAGGAGCTGCAGGGAAGAAAATCTCCTTGTGGACCTGAATGCTATCACCCCAGGACAGAGACATCTGCTCCTACAAGCAGAACAACTGGAGTGACTACAAGAATATGAAGAAATGCCTAATCTCTCTCTCGTGCTCTCTCTCTTCCCCCCTCTCTTCTAAATATAGCCTTGCAACTAATGGGAAAAAATACACACTACCAAAAAAAAAGAGAAAGAAATATTTCCACTTGTCTTCAGTGCTCAGAATTTCTCCCCAAACATCTGGCTCCTTGCCCTGAATCTCTCAGAAATTTATGAAGTGCTGGAAATGCTAAAGAGGGCTCCAGTCTTCCTCACGGTGCTTGTGCCTGAGCATCTCTAGTAGCCTAAACCTGATGTTGCTGCCCTCTTCTTGTCCCCTCCACAGGCTGATTTTCCTGTGTCTCTGTGGGAATAAAGTCTTCTTGCTGAGGACTTGCCAACTGTATCCTGGGCTGCATCAAAAGTGTGACCAGCAGGTCAAGGGGGGTGATCCTGCCTCTCTGCTCTGCTCTCACGAGACCTCACTTGTGTGCAGTTCTGGTGTCCTCAACATAAAAAGGACATGGAGCTGTTGGAACAAGTCCAGAGGAGGCCACGAGGATGAT